>PVHY01003630.1:0-105078 GCA_004024945.1 Uropsilus gracilis | reverse complement strand
GGCGCCGCTTGCGGCGCCGGCGCCTATGACCTTCAGCAACTATGTACCTGAGGGTCGTGGAGATGGGCGGGTCTCCGGAGGAACGTGGAGGCGGGGCTTGGCTCCCAGGGGCGGCGGGGGGTGGCGGGCGGCGAGGGGGGTGGCTCCCAGGGGCGGCGGAGGTGGCGTGTGGCGAGCGGGTCCCTCCCGGGGGCTGGAGGCGGCGCCTATGACCTTCAGCAACTATGTCTAGAATGATTTCTTCTAGGTACATCCAGGTTTCCATAAATTCATCAAATTTGTCATTTTTAATTGCTGAGTAATACTCCATTGTGTATATGTACCACATTTTTTTCATCCAGTCATCTGTTTTGGGGCATTTAGGTTGCTTCCATGTCCTTGCAATTATAAATTGTGCTGCGGTAAACATCCGAGCACGTGTCCCTTTGGACTACATCAAACTAAAAAGCTTTTGTACAGCAAAAGAGACAACAGAAAAAACTAAAAGATGTCCAACCGAATGGGAAAAAATCTTTGCCCTCCACATGAGCGACAAGGGCTTAATAACGAAGATCCACAAGGAACTAACACAACTAAACAAAAGCATTTACTTCTTGGTGGAATTGTGCCTTTAACCATACATCCCTCAACCTCCCATATATTTCTTCTCCCCTTTTCTGTAGCCTTGAAAGCAAAACTCATTCAGTCTGGCCAATTCATCCCTCTGCTATGAGAGCCAGATAAGCAAGTTCTCCTGAATCTCAAATTCTAGCTAACATAACTTGAAACTCAGTTGGTAGTGTAGCAGGCTCACCTTTAATATTAATGTTCTTTCAGAAGGATGAACCATGTCACTGTGGATACAGATGTTTCAAATGTAAAAAAGCCTCCTATTGCCTATGAACTATTTTCCAAATATTTACAGTGGAATTAATTCCTATAACAATGTGGGCACTACATTAGTGACGGTACAGACAGCAAAAATTTGTGGTTCCAGTTTGTTCAAGAACTCAGTGTTATGACTTAAAGAACATAAAAGCTTTTTCCTCCCTTCCTTTCTTACATGTCCTATGTGTGTGCTTAGGTGTGGCAGGCAGTTTTGTTGATACCTTAACTGGATTCAGGGCAGCTGTTCTGTGTGTTACCATTCTATCTAGTGAGGGAGGTATTACTGTCTCCACACTCAGATATCCTGAAGCAGAGGAGGTCAGGTGATTGGCAAGTAGGTGGTCTCAGGAAGGTCTGATTGGGGCAAATTCTTTGGGATTCATGTTTGATGCTTTCCATTTTCCACCCTGATGTCTAATAAAATAAATGCTATAAATATACTGATGAAATGTAAGGGAACTTTTCTGTTAATTATGAAACAGACTAGAAGATTATATGTTTTAGGAGCCAATTTCAAAGGCTTAGAAGCAGAAAGGGCACAATGGTCTGTAGTAAAAGACATGAGTATTTGGATGGAGGGAATGGGATGATAACATACATTGGAGGAAGCATGAACCTATACCCTTAAAATGTATGTAGTGTTGCAAACCAATGTTACCAAGAAAAAAAAAAAGAAAGAAGAAAGACAGAGAAGACATGTGTGGATGGGGCCAGGGCAAGGCGCTGAGCTTCCCAGCCTGAGAAAGCCAGTCTCTCTTTTACACTGTCAAGTTTATCAAAGGGTACCTTCCTCTTGCACATTACAGGGGGGTCTTATATGACTTACTGGCTTTTCCTGTGCAACCAGGTCTTAAAGGTAGACTACCAGGACCTGTGGCATGAAAAACTGTGTATAGAATCTGAAATCCAAGTCTCCTGAAAATCAAAAACTTTGAACAAAACCCAAAAGTGTATTCATCACCTATAAATCAGGACTTACCTTAGTAAAACTGACTTCAAAGCCAAAGGGCTCACAACTCTTGGAGATTGAGTAGATGGTGTTTGAATTAGAAAAGAACACTGGTCTCCAGAAGGAGAAGACATTAGCTGAGCTGAGTCTATAGCTGCATCTGAGGCTCTTCAGAGAGAGTGCCCACTTTTCCTTCTAGAAGAAAGCATTTCCTGGCCACCTGCCCATGCCTAGGGGTAGTGAGGCAACCTACGTACTCCAAGGTCTATGGCTGGCACGTGTCCACACCTGCTCTTGACACTCCATGGCATGTCCAGAACCACTGTGGTCCTCAATTGTGTTCTCTGAGACCCTGGTGGAAGACTTGTGCAGCTAGAAGCACCTGGGCCAAATGCAATGAGAGGAAGTGGCTGCTTTTTCAAGGGAAAGAAGTGGTTTGTTTTCTAAACACATGGTCACCTGGACTCATGTCACTTTAGAACTCCCAGCAGCCAGCAGGTGTCAGTGCAGAAACAAGTGTTTTCCTGCCACATTAGATTGTTGGCCAGGGTTGCCTCAAATAGAACATGCAGATATAGTTGCTACAAAATATACAGATATTAGTGAAGAAAACAAGAAAGTTTAGAGAGGATTTGCAAAGGGGGAGATAACTGATGTCCTGGACTTGAAACTCTGGGTCTGTCAACACAGCACATACTGCAAGTGCTCACTGCAGCAGGGACAGGTCGTGCACACCAGGCACCTGGAGCCCTGGCATCACTTAGGCTCTTTTGCTGAGTGTGATTTCAGACAGGGGCAGAAGATGGAGGTGGCCTTCAAGATTACTCGCCTACTCCCAGCTTGTCATCCTCTTGGTGATAAGAAAGGTCTGGAAAAACCAAAGGAAGAAGAAAACTGACACCTGAGAGGAATTTCACCATACACGGTTAGGGACTGGGGAAAAAACCCAACACTGTGGGAAACCAGTGGTGCAGTAAAATGGAAACCATTTGCATTGCCAGGAACTTACTAACTTGATGTATGATCAGCCGGCCTATTATGCAGATATAATGGAAGAGAAAGTGCTTCCAGTGCTCATTCCACAGCCAAACCACAGCCCTGGCAACTCCTCGCCTCAGAGGCAACAAAGACACATTCATGGGGTTTGGCTCTTTTCTCCCGAATTCTACACCTTAAGCTAAAGAAGTCAGTCACGCGAGGCCTGCTAGGACCAGATGGAAAATGCATCCATTGCTACCGCAAAGATATCTGCCTCCTTCCCCTCTGATATTTCCTCTCCTGTGCCCACATGCAGGCATTCTGGGAATGGAAATGCCTGTTAATACCATGATTGGTAGTTTTGTCAGTTTTGCTTCCAGGATTTTCCCCCCCTTAATTTAAATTTTATTGGTTTGGAGTCATTGAACCAGGAGAAAGAAATACTTTTTTATCACTTTGGAGACAGCTTGTGGATAATTTGATAAGTATCTCATAATAAACAATTAACAAACATATTTTGAGGACCAACAAATTGTCAGGACTTTTGCCACATCTTAGAGACACAAAGATAAGTTATAGTTTCCCTTTTATAATCCATCTGATCAAAGGCCTAGGGCTCAGTCCCAGGGAAGAAATGTCGGAAGACCTCAATTTGCTAGGTGATCACAGAATAATCACCTATTTTCTCAGCCTCAGTTTCCGCTTCTGTAAAGTTAGCGAGGGCCCTGCGTGATCTCCCTTCCCTGCCCATTTTTAATGTGGAATGTTGCAAATCTGTGAGCACAGATAGAAACATGAGTAACAGGAAGAATCTTGCTCTCACAAAAAGCCTGGTCATCTGATTTTTCCTTTTATTATTACGTAATAATATTTGCAAAAAGTCCCAGCATCACACAGGTAAGTGATGAAGCATAGCAACAACGAGAATATGGGTGAATCTTATTAGGGGAGAACATGTTTAATACCACTGCTGTACCTGGTGGGCTCCTTTCCAATTGGCCCCTACTGTTTACTGAGGAATTGTCTCCAAAATGACTCTCTTTGACCTTCTTTGTCATATGTCAAGGACCAACTCCTCTTTGTTTCTCTCTTTCCCTTGGGCAGTTTGTTTATACATGTGTCTTTATTACTCCAACTTTGTAATAATGCTTGCCTGTCTTCTTTGCTCCTACATATAACTTTGAGAAGTATTGATCAAGTTCTATTTAACTGTTTATTAGAATTGTGTTCAATCTCTAAATCAGTCTGGTTAGAAGTGACATGTAGGTGATAGTTCCAAATTATATTGTGGTCCTTGAACAGCTGATAGTCTAGTGAGGAAGACAGATGTATTATTGTTGATGGCATCTAGTAAAGATTCCATAGTATGGAACACCACAGAGGAGCTAGGGAGAGTGTGCTAGATAAGGTAACATGAAGATTTTTAGTGAACAGAGATTCTGTATTCGGGCCTCAGGAACAAAGTCTGTCCATTCCATTTTGCCAGAGCTCCCAGGAGATAGCCTGCAAGAGTACCCTCATGGCAGCCCAAGAGGCTGAACTCTAACTGCTGGGATGATGGTCACACAGGTGGGTTGGTTAGCCTTGGACCTGTAACCACAGACCAGTGTGCCCATCCATTCTTTGTTTTGCATCCAACTTGAATGTTAGAATCTGACTGATGTATTGCATTTACCCCACACTCTAAATGTCTTGGTTACTTCAGTTGGGCTGACTTGTCTTTCCCAAATACACCTACTTCAGTTCTCTTGCCAATCTTTCATGAAGCCAATTTATATCAAATTGTTAGTGAGAGTTTAACTTTAGGTAGCTTTGCCTTCAGGGTTTTATTCAATTCTGAACCAAATTTTTCAGGTAATACTTCAACAACTGATTAATACAGACTATCAAGTGCCAGTTACAGTTTTAGGAGAGACAGAAGTCTGGGCTGGGAGTCAAACAGACCTGAGTCGGAGCTTAGCACTGCATTATTAGCTGGGTGATATCAGGCCAGATATTAAACTTTTTATGATGTGATTCCTTGTATAATGAGATGGTAAATATGGTTACACATAAATAAAGGGTCTTGCAATATGATCTTTTAAATAAAGGAGAAAAAAATTTTAGTTTCAAAAACCAGAACAGAGGAAAACTTGCTTCTGAGACCTGTGAGCAAAGCAGAACAAGTGCTGAGAGAAAAGTGTGTCTTATGGAGTCCCAAGAATCACAAGGCACTCCACTTTTCTCTAGAAAAGATTTTAGATAGTGTTTAAAAATTGGTACATTAGAGAAAGAGTACAAAAGCAAAGTGGGGATGGAGGATGAAGGTGGAAAGGAGGAATTACAGAAAAGGCACACAAGGGGAGCGATTCCACATGCTGACTTTAATGGGTGTGATGCTGAGTGTCTCATACCCCACCACCTGAAGTCACAATGACAAGTATAGATAACTACAAGGAATGCCAGATTCAGGAACACAGGCTGCAGGGTAAGGGTTAGACAGGAAAGGGTCCTTGAAAGTGACAAGGTTTGAGCTTGGTTTTGAAGGATGAGCTAGGTATTCCTGATAGAGGGAGCCACCCCAGTAAGAGTGACAGATTAGGAGGTTGTCTTGGGGTGGAGGGGTACTTCCTGACAGTCTCGAGATACAGCACATGACCAAAGTCTTTAAAATTCATCTTTGAATTTCACACAAAAGAGAACCCTGACTCTCTGTGGGGAGAACATGACTTGATGACAGTGGTATTTGGAGGAAATTAACCTGGCACCACATAGCTGCAATTTTCCCCTTTGCAAATTGTAATTCATCACAGGCATTTAGGAAAAGGCTGTCACGCATGTCTCTCCTGATGTGGTTCACATCTGGCTCTGTCATTGGCGATACAGAATATTTAGAAAATCTGTGTAGCATTAGTGTTTAATAATCTTTGCTTTAAACGCAGTTGAGTAAATCACAAACTTAGAAATAGCACACAGCTCTTCCCCCCAACCCCCTGCCGAGTTTAGTTCAAGTTCCCTATGTGATCTAGGAAATCCCTCCTTGTAGTTGCATCTAGAAGTCTGGACAATGACACGAATGCTGAAAATTTAGGAAGATTGAAATTAAACTTAGAAATAAGAGTAAACCTAGTGACTTTTGCTTTTAGTTTGCTCTCCTTGTGTACACCACGTTTTGAGGGTTTAAAATGACAGGCTTAAAATGCATTCTGTATGAAGTACTTAGAGTATAATCAGCAGAATTTCTTTATTTTTAAGTTTTTAAAGAAAAATTATGATTTTGTTGTACTTGGACATCATGGGCATTGTAATATTTAGATTTCAAAGTTAGGCTGAATTTTAGCTGAACAGATATTTTTCCTTTGTTGTACTTATGGGCTAGAGAGTTTCTTCAGCCCCTAGAAGAACTAAGGCTAGTTCTCTTAGTTGTTCAATGATAGAAGCCCACAGAAGGTGACAACATCAAGTGCTGCAGGGGTAAGCATTTGGAGGAAGGAAGAATGTACTTTCTCAGCCCAAGATGCACTCCTCTTTCACAAGACCGTAGATAATCTCTTCTTGACCCCAGTTAGCTGTAACTCATGTGCAATCCATCTTCTGGGACAGCTGTTATCAGGCTATGTGGGGAAAGCACGTCCTTGCTAAACTTTTGATGGAGAAGGGGAAAGGGCAATGCTTTATCATTTTAACATCCATTTCATATTACCCAAGTTATTGTTTTCTCTGGAGGACATTTGTAGTCAATTCTTATGACGCAAATTCCATTTGTTGAAAGAGGAATGGTTAGGTGAACCCCAGGCCCATATTCCTTGGTTTGTCCCGAATGGTTAGCTGAAAAGACAATTTCATCTGCAAGTGCCAGAGCCCTGGGATAGTGAGTCCTGATCAGAGGATCTAGATTCTGAATTCTCCCATGCCTAGGCGGATTGTCCAAATAAGGATGTACATTGTAATGCTGGGTGATTTCTTTCTTTTGTAGGGAAGTGAACATAAAATTAAGAAGAAATGTGGTAAGCCAATTTTTACGAAAAAAATTCATTCACTATCTCAACAAATATCTATTGAGTCTTCTTTGTGGTACTGTTGTATTTGATGCTAGACTTATGAAGGAATAAATCAGAGTCCATGTATCACTGCTGAGACATAGAGTAACAATATGCGAAGTTGTGTACCAAATGATGATATAGTTCCATAAATTCTCTTGCCTCCAGCCAAAAAAATGAATAAATATGTTAAAGGATTTTCTTTTTTTCTCAAACAGATTTGGAAGACATTGTATATACTTTGTTTAGGACACATGAATTTACCATAGAGTAATAAAGGCTGTAAAAATATGTCTGCTGTAAATAACGATACTATCCTTTGTTCAGTTTAGCATTTATCAAAACTATTTAAC
Source organism: Uropsilus gracilis (assembly GCA_004024945.1). Classification (NCBI taxonomy): domain Eukaryota; kingdom Metazoa; phylum Chordata; class Mammalia; order Eulipotyphla; family Talpidae; genus Uropsilus; species Uropsilus gracilis. The sequence continues at coordinate 97,912 of PVHY01003630.1, read as the reverse complement.
CCTGGAAATCCCCCTACTGTTATATTGGAGATTAGTTTTTTTGTGAAAACCCTTAGGTAAACAACCATTGTAGAGGCAGCACAGTGGAAATTAACAAATGCCAAAGCTCTCAGGATCACAGACTAGATGTGGCTAGGGTACTCACTTGTGCTGCTAATGAATGAAACCACCTTGCAAGATGCTGGATGGTTTTCTAGGGCCACTAAGATCCACTTGTGTGTACCTATGGTTTCCCTGCTTCCCTATGAAAAATGACCTTCTTTTCCCCAGCAACCTGTCCACTCTTTTCCAGTTCATAAGCTTTCACAATCCTGGCTCCAAATTCTCTTTCACCTAATATTACTGGGCAAAGGACCCCAAAACTGAGAACCTGTCTCATTGGTTCTCTGTCAAGCCACACTCTGGCTCAAATTGAAACAAAAGGGACTTTGGTGCAGACATAAAAACTGATAACAGCCTAATCTACAGAGCAGAGACAAGGAAGAAGGTTTAGTTACCTTGATGGTCCCAAGTGGAGGTGCTCTTTCAGAGGTTGGCACAGGAGCTGGGGGTCTGTACTCTGGGGCTAAGTCTCACAATGTCTTACTACCACTTGCATAGCAGAGTGTGGAAAAGGCATGCTGCTGAGGTTGAGGGTCCCCCCATCCCTACCACCCTAAGGGCCTCCAACTATTAAAACAAGAACCCATTTTACCCATTCTAAGAGGGTCCAGCGAATTGTCACACAAAGGTACAGAAAGCAGATTCTGAGTGTGCTCAAAATTTGTTAATAGTATGAAAATACAAAGGTGGTAGGGGGAGAGAAAGATAGAGAGAAAGAGAGAGAGAGAGAGAGAGAGAGAGAGAGGGAGAGGGAGAGGGAGAGAGAGGATTTCAGACAATAGATTTCTAATCAAACTCTGAAAATTACCCAACCCTCATGGCCAAACACCCATCCAAACAGCCTTGGCTAAAGTGGGGTGGCTGAAGCCCATAAGCTCACCATGAATATAAGGCACCTCACTGTGGAGAACCTCAAGAAGGGGGTTAGGCAGGTCTGAGAAAGCTGGGACATGTGAGATCCAAAATTCAAAATGTACCTGCAGACCCACTATGAGGTTAAGATGAAGGCTGCCATTGTATGTGTCAAGATGCTAATGTTGTAACCAAGGAAAGGAGCAACCTCCCCATGTGTTATCCACGTGTCTGTCCTTTTGCCATATATCTCTCCTACCTCTCTGTTCTGTCTTCAACATATATGATTTATTCCTTCCTTCTTCCTAGCTGGTCCCCCATTCAGGAAGTCAAGTTAACAGCCTGCTGGGAGTTGTAGTCCAAGATGGATGCATGTGAATGGGGTTGAGAAAATGGTACCCATTCCTGTGGCCAAAGTAGATGCTCCGCCCCTTTTCATGGCATTGCATCCTAAACAAATTCCCTCATATTCATTTTTCTCACCATTTCTATGGTGATGAAGGTCTGGGGGTGCAGCCTCAGGAGATTTTCTTTTTCAGACTTACACTGCATTCAAAGAAAATAATCAGTCATGGGTATTGCGTATGTATGGCACTACCCACACACAACCTGTGACTGTAACACAAGATCCACATTTTCAGCAGTTTAAGACTTCTGAGATAATCTTAAAATTTTATGTTTTCATTTTAATTATACCATACAATTTAGGATAATTTGAAAATATTCCAAAACTGAGAATGGCAATTTCAGCCTATGGACCAACTGTTGCTAAAAACAGATTTTATTGATACAGTCATATTTGTGCATTCATATGATGTTTTCAAGCTATAATAGTGAAGCTGAAAATGGTAGAGAAACATATGGCCACAATGTCTAAAATATGTGCTATCTGGTATTTTATAGTAAAAATTACTACCCTTGTTCTTGGAGATCTTCAGGTAACTGCTGATGTCTGTTTAAGATGGTGAGGTCAAATGATGATTTTAAATATAGAGTTCTTAGGAGTTTGAAAATGGAAAAATAGAGATTAAATTGATTCATCACATGGAAACTTGACCAAAAATCAAGCAACAAGTGAAAGAACCTGCCTTAGAGCAGATAGAAGCATGTGCACATTGGGATCCCACACGTGTTCTGGGCCTCTGCGTCCTAACCTCCTGCAGCTTGAGAGCAATGATTGTCATGGTCATGGCAATAAAATGTTTTCCTGTTTATAATTTCTGTCCCAGAAATAATGAAGTCAGAAACTCATTTCGTGCTGCTCCTAGTAATATTACAATGCTAATATTATCTTTAACAGAAGATAATTATCTTTACAGAATTAACAGGTGATACTTCAGTAAAACTGGTATTGGAGAATTGCGTGCTGGCAGAGATTTACTGAGGTATGAGGTCCAAATACCCTAAACCATCAAACAAAGCTTGTGTCTTTGTTTGACACAAAGTCACACCGTTTTGTACAGCATATTTCTGTGCACTCTAGAAAGGAATTCCTTTCTGTTTCAAGAATTCCTCAGTTCATAGATGCATGAATCCCTTTAGCATTCTCTCTATTCCTGTCTTGGCGGCAACGAGAGACACCAGAATGGGTTCTATTAGCCCTTCCATCCCTCAACCCACAGCCTGCCCCTGAGCTAGTCTCTGCCTGCCTTTTGAGAAAGTCTATGCTTAAAGTTTTTGAGGAACTGCTAGCCAACGTGACTGTACCATTTTATATTCCCACCAACAGAATAAGAGGGCTCATTTCTGACCCCCCCCTCCATGTTCTCAACAACAAATATTACCCTGGGGCTTTTGGGTTATGGTCCTCCTTGTGTTCAGTGGTACATCATCATGGTATTGATTTGCCTTTGCCTTATTCTATTGACTAGTGGTGTTGAGCAGTTTTTTTATGTTTTTATTGGTCATTTGCATTTCATGCTTCTTTGGAGAAGTATTCAAATTTTGCCCATTTTGAAATGAATTGCCTTTGTAAATATTGAGTTGTAAGAATTCTTTATAATTTCTAGTTACAAGTGCTTTTTCAGATGTATGATTTGCAATTTTTTTTACCTTCTGTGGGTAGGGTTTTTAATTTTTTGATTTTTTTTGAAGTACAATTATTACAATTTTATTTGAAATGAAATGAAATTTTATTTGAAATTCCAATGATCTCTTTTTCTTCTTTGTTTGCTAGTGTTGTTGATTTATATCTAAGAACCCAGTGCTAAATTTGAAGCTATGAAGATTTATTTCTATGATTATTTTTCTAAAAATTTTATAGGTCTTCAATCCATTTTGAGTTAATTTATGTATATAGTATGACGATTATAATCTCTCCTTTTGAGTCTATCCAGTTGCCTTACCACCATTTGTTAAAAAGAGTATTCTTTCTCTGTTAAATGGTCTTGATATCTTTGCTGAAAGTCAGTCATACATATGTGGGTTTAATTCTGAACCCTCAATCTTATTTCATTTATCTATACATCTATCCTTCTGCCAGTAACAAACACTTGACCAATATTTATTGTGAATCTTTAAACCAGGCTGTGTGAATTATTCAATTTATTCTTCTGTTTCAACTTTGTTTTGGCTATTTTGGATCTGATAAATTTTGGTATTTGGTTCCCCAGGAGCAGTCCCTGACTGACAGACCTCAGTCCTCAAGGCCCATCATAGCCTTTCCTGAATGCTCAACCTTGAGAAAGATCCCACCCCAATGAGAAGATTTGCCCCATCTCTTTCTAAAGATTCCAAACCAATTAGACAAATGAAATAGATTTTAACAACTTACTGATTGTTTTTGCACTGAAGGGTTAGGGAGAAAAATGCATTCTTCAAATCAACTGAAAACTGAGCTGGTTCTTCATTGTCAAAACAGTAGCTGGGTTGAGTCCTGGTGATTCTTGGGAATTAGATATAAAAGAAGACAGGGTGAAGCTCTGTGGGCATGCTGCAAAAAGCACCCTTGTGGTGCCAACCCCAGCCAGATGGGTGTGAGACCTTAGGCAAGTAAATATGAATTAATTAAGCTAATTAATATCCTGAGCCATGGGTTCCTCATTCTTAGAACAGGAAAATATCTACTTCACCTTATCTCCTGTTAGAATGTGTGAACTAAGTTACAGACATTATTGGCACATGGGAAACACCCCATGAACAATAATTTCTTTTCCTTTCCTGGAAGTGTGGAGAATGGCAAAGAAACTATAACTCAGAGTCAGGTACAGGCAGAACTGAGGACAATGCTTATGGAGTTCCCCCCAATCACAGTTGTCCAGGGCCTGGGAGAATACAGAAAAGCACAGAGGCAGTTAGAAACTGTCACAGGGATGTTGTAAGAGTAAAACTTGCAAGTGCTTGTGAGTTCCTGGAGGAGCACATGCTCCTGGGAGTATAGGGAGGCACCATTCTCAGGGACAGGGCACTGCAAAGTGATGGCCTTGTGAAATCCAGGTGCCCTGGTCTGCTGGAATTTATTGAGAAAACCAGCTACTAGCTGGGTTTTGGAGCTCATATCACACCCCTCCCCCCAGACCTCCCCAGAGTTGTATAGAAAATATTATTTTTAATAACAGAGTTTGGCCCAAGTCCAGGTACAGTAATTGAAGTGAATTTGGGGGAGTGGGGATGCTAGGAGCAATAGTGAGATGTCATAATTTAAGGAAAAATATTTTCAAGTCATCAAATGGGAAGTACTCTTGATAGACACAAAAACAATTGATGCTTGATGTTGTCATGAAAAATAGAGACTCATCAAAAGATACTCAACTTCACTAACTAGATTTGCAGAGAAATGCAAATCTAAATCACAATGAGCACAACTTTGCAGCCCCTTATTTTAATAAAAAGTGACAAATAATGACAAGCAGCAGCAAGGGTGTAAAAGCCTTACAAGCCTCACATATTGCTGGTGAGAATGTGGAATTTTATAGCCATTATGGTAAAACAGACTGCCAGTTCCTCAAAGGTTAAATGTAGACTGTCACATGACCTAACAGTCTAGTCCCAGAGATACAGCTGCAAAAACAAGGGAATAAAAACTTGTCCACATTATATTTTATATAATCTCAAAACTGAAAAAAATCAGTGATGCAGTGACGGAGCCTTAAAAATACGCTAAATGGAAAAAGCTAGTCATAGGCTCATGTGTTATATGATTCCATTTACATGAAATGTCCAGAACAGGCATTTCAGACAGAAGGTGGAGGAGTGGTCATGGCAGGAATGGGGAAGGATTGCTAATGAGCACAGAGTTCCTTTCTGGGGTGATAAAAATATTCTAATACTGACTGTGGTCATTGTAAAACTGAGTATACTGAAATCACTGTACTGCATGCATTCATGGAGTGAATTGCATGATATGTGAACTATATATCAATAAGGCTAGTTTCAAAAGCAATGCTTAGCAGCTGTGACCTTCTCACCTCAGGCTGGGTGTGATGGCTAATCAGCTCATTCCCTCTACTTCACAAGTATCACAGTCCCATGGGCAGGTGGGTTGGAGCATCAGAGTAGCAAGGGGAGGAAGCAGATGCAGAAAGACCAGGGAGCTTCCCAATACTCACAGGAGTAGGTCTGCACAAGTCTGTGAGGCCCCCATGCATCCTGGCAACCAGTTCCAGGCACCTCAGAGCCTCTTCAGGGGATAGTAGGTGGGGGTTGTGGGGCTGGGGCAGGCATGAGAAACAGTGAGGCTAATCAGGAAAGCTCTGCTGGTCTACTTGGCTTGAATCAAATATTTCTGGGCTTAAATAGACACACTGGATTCATGCACCACGTTCTTTGAAAAACAAAAACAAAAATAAAGGGCTTCTCTGCCAAAATGCATTACCCTTAGACCTATGGCTCTCAGGCTGCAGATAGTGACCAGAACATTCCCTTGACCGCAGTATCCAAAGCACCGATTTATCTTTAGAAAATAACCACATTTCAAAGAAAAAGCACTAACTCCACTGGCAAGACCTTGTTGTTTCCATGTTGATTCTTTGCAGAGGAATGTGCCCACAGGTGTCTGTTGACAACACTAATTGCCAGTGAACAAGTGAGAAATATTGCCGTTGGCCAAAATACATTCTGTTGCTAGAAAACAATACAGTCGAAGTGTTTATGAAATTATCAGGAATACTGTCATTAGAACTGGCACAAGTTGTCCTTGTACAAGTTGTCCTTGTCCCCAGGAACGCTCCCATCCCCATCCAAGACTGTCCTTAGAAGCACAAGTTGTGTTCAACAAAATCTAGGTTGTTCTCAATTTGTCTTAAGAAAGAATGCCGTAACTTTACCAGACAAAGGAGTTCCATTTTTCATTCCCTGCCCTTAATCTGTATGGACAGAAAGCTGTAAATATCCTAACTGGCTGTGCAGGTTCATTTGTTAAGGACCATGGTTGACTAGTTTCTTCTGCATCTTCCAAGGGCCAAGGCGCCTTCATCACTATGAAGTCTAATGAAGAAAGACAGGGTCGCAGGCACCTGTGTGCAAGGGTGACATGACCTTCGATCTCTGCTAGTGAGGACTTGTCAGTGAGGAAAGAAGCAAGATCAGGCTTCAGTAACATTTAACGACAGATCTTGTTAGGGTTAAGAAAACTGTTATGGCATCCAGCTGGGTTCCTCTTTGGGGAGGTGTTTTGAGACCTGTGACAGCATCACGCCCCTGTGCACAGTGGCCCAATTGTCTACTAAGGGGTCTTTTAGAGTCTGCTCCTGCTGAGAATTGCCCCCCTCTCCACCCTCACTTCAGCTTGAGTCCATAGGAAAACATCTTCATTTCTCCACCCCCCCCCATTGCCACCAGTGTGTCTTCCCTCTCCTGATGCTGCTCTGACGTACTGACTGGCATTAATTCTGGTTTTTCTTTTCTAAAACTGATTATCATGAAAGAGATGCAGGATTAGCGCCCCGGGTCTGGGGTAGAGGTCCCAGAGAGCTCTCTTGCTCCTTCCGCCCTGTGAAGTCATGTCTGTTTATAACCCAGGAATTGAACCCTCATGGAACCCACCTGTACTCATTGCAATCGTAGACCTTCAGTTTCAAAAGCTGGAGGAGATAATTTCTGTTGTTTATAAGCCAGTCTGGTATTTTGTTAGATCAGCCCAAACTGATGAGGAGAACCCCTTGTGTAAAGGTAAGGAGTTTTCAGCTAGATGGGATTAATGTTGAATTTAAAGGTTGGCTGGAGGGAGAAGAAGATTTTGGATATAACCCTGTGTTGAAGAATCAAACTAACTTCAATTGGGAGAACTAGGTCATAAACAGAAGTCCTTCGTTATCTTCACTTCTGAATAATTCCTACTTGGCATCTTGTATATCTTTGGACCTCTGACAAGATAGATACCTGTAATCAATTTTATTCATGTGAAAGAAAGTGAGGGAGAGAAAAGAGAGGGGGTGGTAGGCAGGCAGGCAAGGGTGAGACATAGGAATTTGGGACTCTTGGGATTTGGGGTTTAAACACCATGGTTTTTACCAACCTTTGCAGCAGTTTGACTTTTATTGGTGTGTAGATCTGAGCAACCCATGCAGCCCATGAACCTGACATCTGCTCCATGAAGCAGCACTGTGGCTTTTTACTTGTTGCTGGGTGCAGAGACTTGGAGAAATAAAAATGGTGTTATGGGAAGTGAATAGAAACGGAGGGGTGGAAGACCAGAAATAGTTGAAAATGTGGTGACATAGACTGAGATTGTGTACAGGAGCCTTGTGATTCTGGAGGAGATGTAGCAGCAGTGCCATTTTCTGCTATTTAGGAATTTTTGGAGTTTGGGACTTATTATTTTCAAAGGGTCAGTTATAAAAAAAGCAGGCATTTTTAAAAAAACGCATTTTATTTTGAGGTCTAGATTGATATACATTTATGAAAAATAATATTGAGAGAACCTGTGTGTCCTTATCCAGTTGATGTCAGCGTGGGGCAGGACAGGGCCTGTAGCCCACCACCAGTGGGCAGCCCTGCGGCTACCCAAATGCCCAGGGGCCTCAGTTGTTGGGGACCCTTTTCCCAGAGGGGGGAAAGGGTCGCACAGAACCATGGGATAGACCCATCTGCTGGTGAGCATGAGTTGGGGGGTCTGGGTGGGGGTTTTGGCGCCCCGTTCACCAGCCAATGCCTGCATGGTGCAGTTGTTTGACTGTCTGGAGAGCTAGAGCATGGCACAGCCATGCCCCCATCCCAGCGGGGGTTGAGGCTGTGCCTGTATGGCCATTAGGGGCCCCATCCCCCTGCAGGGAGGTGCCGATGTGTGGGCCACGATGGGGGAGGGGGGTTGTAGGGTGGGTTTGGGGGAGGTGTAAGATGCCCCCTCTATTTAACTTTCACTCCAGTTAGTCCTCAGGAGAAAAAGAAGAGCGTAAATAATGCAAACACTGTCTTAGAATGGGTGAAAGACCACATAAATATCCAGCCCACACATGAGAGAAGGACATAAGAGATGGAAGAGTGAGAGAACCAGTGCATATGAAACTGGTAAAACTACTATATGGACAAGCAGTCACAGATTCACACCTATGTGCTCACTGGGAATGGATGAGCCAAAATCCCATTTCCAAGATGCCATCTAAGAGAACAAGGTGTCCCTCACCATAGCATGGGAGAGGAAGGTCACAGAATCAGCCTCATAGCAAAGTGGTAAATGAAGGGAGAGGAGATGGTCTCCAATGACTATTCACAGATGCTTGTACCTACGGAGAAACTTCTTCGTGACAATGACTGGGGGCAAGCTCCCTAAACTCAATGCCAGAACTATAAGGTGAAGAAGCAGCAAAACAACACTAAGAACAGAATGGAAAGACAACCAACAATGGGAAAGCAATGATAGACCACAAATAAGCACAGACTTACTACCCAAAGCAAGGATGGGACTGACAACCTGTCAGCATGGTGTGCCGTGCCCCAAGAACTCAATCCCTCACCCAGAGAAAGCACACTGCCACAGGAAAGGAGACTAATGGAATTAGCAAACAACAAAGAGAGAGGGTTCTGAGTGATTGGAGGGGGTGTCAGAGGGAAGTAGGCTAAATAACTATTTACTGATGTTGTGATTTAAAGAATAAAAAAATAGTATGATGTACAAAACAAAACAGTGTGATAATCCTGGAACCAGGAGAATGACATTATTAGTCAAAATGCAGAGAGTTCCCATCCCCACAGGATCTCTCTGGTGGTAATTATGAGTCTACAAGGGGGAAATTTTTTTCCATAACTTAAAACATAATAAATTTAAAAATCAGAATGATTAATTTTGCTTATTAATCATTAATATTTCAACATTATTCAACATTATATTTTCAAGAAAATTATTTAATATAATATTATGTACTGATATTTAATTATTCATTAACATCATTTATTATTAATTATTATTACTGTGTAAAATTATGTGACTGTTGACAAAAAGTAGTAAGGAATACATAAAAATGAAATGCTAAGATAAGATTATAAATGTTTATTTTTTTATCTTTTCTTTCCAGGAAGACAGATTAGATGTATCTCATTTCACCTTCTAAATACAATTAAAATTCTTGGATACTATACAGAAAGCAAGTATCAGAAGATTCTGAAATACAGAGAGAAAAAGACAGTCTAACTGAGGACACTGGTTGCACATCTAAAATTTTTTGCCTCCCCTAAGGTCTAAATGTCTTTCCTACATTTTTATCTAGAAGTATCAGTTTCAGGTTTCACATTAAACTATAGAATATATCTTTAATTGACTTTTGTGTATGATAGCAAGATTTTTAAAAAAATACAGGTATTTAGTTCACTGAACAACATTTATTTTTTATTTTCTAATTTATTGGTTTTTTATTGAGGTGATATGGGTTTACAATACTGGCTATGATTTAGAGGTATAGACAGGTTCTTTAGATGTTTATTACCGCACCATGTCTGCCACCAGAGCACCCAGATCCCCAATTACAGTATGTTGAGCACCTGCCCCACTTTGCTTCCTACCCCAAACCCTCCTCCTCTGGTAGTCTCAGCTGTACAGTCAAATTTCTAGGTTTGTTTTGTTAGTTTTGTCTACTACTTTAATTTCATTCTTAATATTCTATATAAGAGCCAATCATCAGCATTTGTTTTTCTCCTCTCACGTACTTAGCGCACTTAGCACTTAGCGCAATTCCTTCCAGTTGCATTCATATTCCCACAAATGGCAAGATTACATCTTTTATAGCTCAGCAGTATTCCACTGTGTATATGTACCTCATTTTCTTAATCCTCCCATCTGTCATTGGGTGCTTAGGTTGTTTCCATAACTTGACTGCTTTCAATAGGGCTCCAGTAAACAGCAATGAGCACACATATCTCTTCAAATTAATATTTTAGTAGTCTTTGGATAGATTCTGAGGAGTGGAATTTCACGTGGTAGAGATATTTTTAATATTTTGAGAAACATTCCCAGGTTTTCCATAGGGGTAGGGCAAGTCTATAATCCCATATACAGTGTATGAAGATTCTTTTTTTTCTCATACTTTTGCCAACATACATTTCTGGTCTTTTTTTTTTGAGAATATTTTTCTTTTTTATTGATTACACATACATATATATACATATACATTTATTGCTTACACATACTTATATATATATACATATATACACATATATGCAAATATATATTTGTGATATGGGTAATTCTCATGGACATGATGTGGTGTCTCATTGTGATTTTGATTTGCATTTCCCTAATCATATAAGTGATAATGAGCTTTTGTTCCCCCACAGACTTTTTAGCCATTTGCAAGTCTGCTTTGGAGCAGTGCCTATTTAGCTCTTCTACCCAGCTTTTAATTGGGATTTTTATTTTTCTTGCTTATGAGTTCTGTGTAGATCTTGGGTATTAGGCCCTTGTTGAATATTTGATGTATAAATATTCTTTTTCCCATTGGGTATTTTGTCTCTTCATTTTAATGGTAAGTTCTTTTGCTGTGAAGAAGCTCTTTTACTTGGTATTGGGTCATTTATTTTTCCTTTTATCTTTGGAAACAAGGTTTCCAAAGAAACCTTGAAATCAATGTCTTGGAATATTTTGCCTGTGTTTTCTTCTATGTATCTCATGGTTTCAGGTCTTAAACCAACAACAAGACTTTTTGCACTAATTTTCTGTGTGGTGGCAAGTGGTCTAGTTTCATTTTCTTTGTATGTAACTGTCCAGTAACCCCAAGACCACTTTTTGAGGAGATACCCCTTTTCCCATTTATACTCTTGATCCATTTGTCATGACTTAACTGTCCATATGAATGTGAGTTTATTTCATTTCTGGGCTTTCAATTTAATTTCTTAGTCAATGTGTCTGTTTCTATTCCTATCACACTTTTGATTACTCTATCTTGTGGTATAGCTTAAAGACTGGGAGTATGATGTCTACATACTTCTTTTTCTGTTTAGTGTATGTTGGCTATTTGGGCTCTTCTTTAGTTGCATTTAAATTTCAGTAATGTTTCCCCTATATATTTGAAGAATGCCATTAAAACTTTGATAGGTTTTGATTTGAATCTGTATGTTGCTTTGGTTAAGATGGACATTTTTTTAAAAAGTTAATTCTTCCAATCATGAACAAGGAATATCGTTCCATGTCTTTGTATCTTTATTTCTTTTAATAATGTTTTAGAGGTCTTTTATCTCCTTTGCTAAGTTTATTCTTTGGTATTTAGTTCTTTCTGTTGCAATTGTTAATGGGATTTTAAAAAAATTTCTTTTTCTGCTCCTTCATTGCTTGATGTAAGTATGGAATAGATATTTTATCTGCACTTTGTAACCTACCATTTATTTTGAGAATATATGCCATAAATGGATGCTGAATCTTGTCAAATTCTCTACAACTATTGATATAATGTGATTTTTCTTTCCTTTTGTTGTGAATTAGATTGATTAATTTGCAGATGTGAAATCATCCCATGTCACTAGAATAAATTCCACTTGGTGATGATGTATGATCATTGTAATATATTGTTGAACTTGGTTTCTTATGATTCTATTGAGATTTTTAAATCTACATTCATCATGATTATTGGTTTGTAGTTTTCTCTTTTTTGTCATATCCTTATATACTTTTGATATCAGAGTAATGTGAACCTCATAAAGTGTGTCTGGAAGGGAAGAGATTGAAAAGGACAGGATATTAGTTCATTTTTAAAGGTTGTTAGAACTCATTGGTGAAACCATTTGATCTGGATTTTTGTTTTATAGGCATTTTTGATATTGTTTTCATTTTGCTACTTGTAATTGGTCTGTCCAGGTTTTCTATTTCTCCCTGATTCAATCTTGGAAGGTTATCTGATTCTAAGAATGTGTCTATTCTTCCTAGATTATTCAATTTATGGGAAGGAAGATGTTCATAGTAATGTCTTATGATGTCTATTTCTGAGATGTCTGTTGCAAGTTATCATCTTTCATTTCTGAATCTATTTATTAGTGCTTTCTCTTTTTATTAGTGATCTTAAATAAAATCTCATCTATTTCCTTATCTTTTCAAAGAACTAGCACTTGGTTTCATTGATCTTTTGTACTATATTTAAAATTTCTACTTCCTCTTTAATTTTTATTCTTTCTTTTTAGTGACTTTTGGCTTCATTCTGAACATTTATTGAAAAGGCATTCCTTTCTCTATTGAACTGCTTTGGTATTATTGAAAAAAAAAATCAGTTGGTCTATCTTGATTCTGTTCTGTTCCAATAGCCTGTATATCTATCTTTAAAGAATGCCACAGTCTGAATTATTAAAGCTGGCTAATCAGTATTTTTATAGTAGAATAAGTCTTCTGACTGTATGGTTTATGCTACAATTGCTCAGACTATTCTAGAATAAGTTTGTATTTTCATATAAATATTTGAATCAGCTTATCAGTTTCTACAAAAATGTCAGTAGGAATTTTGATTAGGATTATGGTGAATTTTGAGGAAAAACTAGGCAGCCTTGCCATTATAATAATATATAGTTTTTAAATCAATAAACAGGCTATATCTTTCCATTTATTTAGTCAGAGGATTTAGGGTGGGAGACAAAGTATTTTTGATATTAACATTGAGCCACTCTGAAGCTCATCACTATTGTCCAACTGTTAGTGCTAAAAGTTGAAAAAAATTCTCCTCTTTTTCCTCCTCCATCTTTCTTTTTCCTCTTCCATCTTTTCTTATTCTATATTTTTTTTCACTGGAAAGATATTTATCATTATTCATTTTCCAATTCATATCCTATTTGTCATCTTCTATTGTTGAAAACTTTTATATTGCTTTAATTTCTAAATATATGGTACATTTAGAAATGTATTGACAAATGAGACATGATAACACATCCAATATCAGAACATAAAATAGAAATTATAACTCACATAATGGACAACATTCATTGAGGTCTGAAGAGAGTTTGTGAGAGCCTAAAGAGTAAAAAGTATGTGAGAAGTCACACTAAAACTATAAAATTCTTTTGTTATTTAAAAGAGATTCCCCAAACACTTTTGGCTTATTGAATGGTTGAAAAGAGATGAGAAATGGTTGAAAAGAAATGAAAAATCAAGCAAACTGAGAGAAAACTAACTGATCATTTGTAACTTATGTTTTCTTTTCACAGTACAAAAGACTGCCAGGAAGTGTCTGCCCAGGAAATGACTTTTCCTAGTTCCCATCCACCAGGTGGGACTGTGTGACTAATTATGGTCAGTAGAAAAGAAATGGGGTGACTGCCCTTTGCAGGCTGATGTGGTTGAATATCCCACGAATTTCCCCATATTTTATTACCTTTCGTGGTGACCTTGGGAGTGCCATGTTGAAGATAGTGATAGCCTAAGAAGGAATCTGGATTCCTGTGTCTTCTTGGAGAAAGGAAAGCTGCTTCACTAGACACAGCATATTAAACTTAACATGAGACAGAAATAAAATTTCAATATGTTAAACCATTGATATTTTGGAACTTTGTTATAAGTGGTAGCCTATTTTCATGAATAACCATAACCATGTTTGATTTCTGTGATAAGGTCTTAGCACAAAAGAAATAGTAACAACTTGGGTTTCTTTACCTCCTAAGTAAAGAGAAACAGACTAAGGTTAAATGCTTGGCTTATAAGTCTTGAAAGTGATTCAGTCCAGTTAGCCATTTAAACTTTTAGACTCTGTTCAGAGAGGCACAAAATGGATGCCAAGAGAAGCCCGAGTTCCTTCTGTGAACATCTTCTCAAAAATCATCCAACAAAGCAAATAAACCTGGCTTCATTTCTTTTTCGTTATTAAATAATTTATTTATATATAAATTTCACATCTTTGTAATCCCCGGGGTTCACCCTCCCACCTTCCCTGACTGTTCCCACCCTCCCGTTGTGTACTTCAGTTTGGTTGTTAGCTTGTCTCGACTTTTCCTCATGGCTTTTTCCTGTATCCCATATATTAGTGAAACCATTTGGTTTCTGTCTTTTTCTTTTTGACTTGTTTCTGCTAATATGAACCTGGCTTCATTTCTCCACCACTTCATGGTTGTATGTTAATGTGGCAAAACCCGTTCCTTTGTGTCACATATTAACACTGAAGGATCGAGGTGTAGACTCCTGTGAAACTTTCATTTAATTACACATGAAGTGCCATAGAATTTCACTCACAAATCGGTAGGATTTTGTCAAGTGTTCAAGACCTAAATTTGCTGTTGGATCCCCCCACCCAGTTCAGTCATGCGGTCAGTCATGCACAGCGTCACAACCCCTCTTTAGCTGTAGAGGAACCATGCCTGATGCCCCACCAGTGCCCCTCCCCCAAAACAGTCTCTGAGAACTAAACTCGAACATGCATGTCGTTTTAGACTTCTCTTTCGTGTTTGTTTTGTGTAAAAATGGATCACGTGAAAGAAGATGGAGACACCTTCACGGCCTGTTGGTCACATCTCACCAAAGCGTCTCAATGGGCTGTCAGACAAGAAAGACTCCTCATGAAGCCACCTTAATCAGCATCCCCCATCTGTGAGGTCATGGGGATGTTTCAAACCATTTTCAGCTCTCATTAGTTGAGTGAGTTCCACTCTTAAGTCCTTATCATTTGTAACATTTGCTGCCCCATCCTGAGAAAGCCTTTGATAGAACACACTTTCCCTGCAGGTGAGCTCCGGTAATGAACACCGGGTGATGTGCCCTTTGCACTGCAGTCCATATATGTTGATATTGACCTTTCAGTGTATGTCGCCTTTGCCCTTGGCTTCTGCCATCCAAGTCTCATTATTTCTGATGGGCTGTGGCAATTAGGGTCTTGGGGCTGTTGATCGCAGCCATTTGGAGCCGGGAAGGGGCACTAGGGGAGAACAGCTGCTTTTTCTTTACAGGAACAATGTGAGGCTTTGCTCCCATCATGTCTACAGGCAGCAAAGCCGGGGTTGAACTCACAGGCACCGGTGGGAAACGCCTCCTGGGGTTCTTTCACTTGTCCTCCCTCACACTAGCTACTGGCTGTTTTCAAGTCCCTTTCATGCAGACTGACATACTTGGCAAATTTCTCAGTGTATTGAAGTTGGCCTAATAAGGAATTCATTATTCAGAAATAGTTGGGGAAGGAGTTTTTTTTCTCTTTCAAAGATCATTGACTGGAAAAAGAGAGTAGACAACCTGCCATTTTGGGGGCTCCCCTTGAGGGAGGCAGTATTGAGCTCAAGGGGCCACAGACAACATTTTAGACTTGTGATTGGGAAACTTGGACCCCTGATGAAACTCTGAGATTGTGTAAACCTGGTGGGTCTCTCACCTACAGTTCAGGTAAGTTAAGAAGCTGCTCCTTCAGGATTAGAATGATACAGTAGAAGACCCCTAACAGTCTGGGGGTCAGGGGATAAAAAGTCCACACCGGCGTAAACACATGAGGAAATCACGAATTGCTAAAAACTTACTGTGGGGTCAAGGTTCACATTCTTCTCAGTTATTTGAGCTGAAAGGTTATCTATATTAGAAGGAAAACAAAACAAAATTTTGCTGTAGTGGAGAAGAGAATGTAGGTAAGGGACAACTCAGAAGAAAGACTATTACTTACTTGTAAGTGGTAGAGCTTGAATACATCAGGACAAGATTTTTCCAAACAAATGCAAGAAAAAGCCCCTATATCAATCTGACTGTTTATGAAAATAGCACTTGGGAAAGCACCGCCAATGAAGATCTCATAAAATTAAGGACTTGCATTGTTGGAGATCCTACTGTGTTGCTGAAATAATCTCTCTTGGTGATGTAGCAGTATCTGTTTTTCTGTTTTTGAGAGCCCCTTGCAGATTTATTCCTTGCACTGCAAAACGGTGGATTTAAAACCTAAGTTCATTTCAGTTGGTTTGGTCCACAGTATTAAATACATAGCAGTTGTAAGGTGGAGAGCAAAAAGAAAAGTATCACTAATAATCATTGAAAGTTAGTTCTTTGAATAGGTAAGAAGTTGCCAGAAGAGAAAGACATATGAAGCTATTCCCTCTTCCACCTGCTCTCTCACCCTTCCTTCACAAACATTTGACCAGTCGTATTTTAGCAAGCATTGGACTGGAAGCTGTTAACAATCTGACAGTGAATGAAGTATATGAAATCTTACTCCCAGAGACTTTTGAAGGAGAGATATAGTGTCAACTTAAGGCAACACAAAAAGAATGATATGAGAAGAGTCAATTGAAGTCAACAAGAGAGGTAAGACATTTAATTACCCTTTCTGAGGTGCCACACTTGATTCTCACACTCCTTACTAGGGCTAGGATGTAAGCTTCAAAAGAATGGGCACTTAAAAAAAGCAGCCTGTTGAGAGAACCACACTATTTGTTCCTAAAAAACCATTGGCATATCAATAAGGAGACCTATGTCATCTTTTCATATATATATAAATTTCACAACATTGTCATCCCAGGGATTTACCTCCCCTACCCTCCCCTCCGTCCCCCCCCCCCTTTCCCTCCTGCTCAAAGTTGTGCACTTCATCTTACTTGCATTTATAAAGTGCTCCTTCCAGGTTACTCCCTCTATTCCTTCTTACACCAAACTCCACTGCCAGGAAAATAGAGCATGTTTTTGGGAAGACGGTCGTGGTGTTTAAAGGCATTTAGATATTTAGGGCATAACTTTGTTTTTTCTTTCTCTCATCCTCTACTTTGTTTTTTCTTTCTCTCATCCTCTAGAATGGTACAAAGAGCTCCAGACCAGGCTGCCTTACATATGGGGGTGTCTTGTTTTGAGATTAAGATGATGTTTCACGAGTGACAAGGTGGTGGGAGAACCTCAAGGTATACAACAATCTAAAATATATATATATATATATATATATATATACACACACATAGATACACACATGTGCAATCAATCTAAAAATTAAATTAGAAATCCTTTGATTTAGTCTTTAAATCCCGAAAATGTTGTGAGTCCTGGAATGCTGTTAGATATCCACTCTCCTACACCCAATTGAGATTCCATAAGTGACACTTTTAAGAAATGTCTTCTAAGTTCAAGAATAGAGGACATGTGGGAGAGGGTGAATAATGGAGCTGGATCTGGAAAGAATTCAATGGCGTGACTGTGCCGGTCACACTGCTGTCAGCTATAATTCAGCAAGAGCTCTTCCAGAGCTTCTCCTAGTGCACGAGACAGAGAATTTAAGATTTCCCCCCCAAGTACTGTCTCCATAAATGGTCAGATTACATGGGACCTTTATCTGTGGTGTGTTTATAGTTAACTTGTGCCAATATACAAGTTTGAAGTACTTTCAGAAAATAAAATTATGTATGCTGTGGTAAACTACTGTTTGGAAGTAAACCCAGTTGGTGAATGAACAGTTTTTAGCCACAAGGGGACCATGTAGGGCAGCAAAGAGGTGACGGGTCTTCTGACCTTAGAAGGAAGAACACTAGGGAAGAATGTGCATATCTCACTGGAGGCCATCATTTTCTCCATAGCTCTTTCCACATTGGGTTACAAACCACACTTAATGCCTGTTTCTAAGACCATAAGATATTTTTTGGTTTAATTTCAAACTGCTTATGACAACTGAGAGAATTTCACAGTTTTACAGGCTGATTTGTGGTTTGGACTTTCAATTATTTGATGCATGGAGAATGTCATGCAGAAATATTTTCGACAAAGGGTCCATGTTCGCTTGTATTTTGAACAGAGAAATTCAGTCTTGTGGCATCTCACGATAAACAGGTTCAGTTTCAAGTTTTAAAGCTTCTAAATGGAAAATAAACCTTATGTTGAAATGGCTGGTTGTGAAATCCAAGGAACCTGTGATCCCACAGGTGAGAGAAGGGCTGCTATTTGGGCACAGGCAGAGGCATGCAGGGCACCGTGGGTCCTGGATCAGAGGCCACCCTGAGTAGAACTTACTGACTTTTTTGTGTCCTAGGAAGAGAGGTATGGCCCGAAAAGTTGAAATTGCAAACAGCATCTCAGACCTTGGGGGGGGGAGGGGGGAGGGTACAGTGCAGTCTTGCTTGGGATTATTGATTTGGTGGGTGACCTAGATGTTTGTGTGTATGAGTGTGGAAGGTGTGAGCTCCTGTCTACAGAGAATTTCAGTGCCTATGGTTTGGCTATGTGACACCAGGCAGCCAACAGCAAATAGTAACTCCTGAAACATCAGCAGGGACCCCATGTGAAGGCAGCCAATTTTCCTACGACTCTTACATGATGGTGAGGAACCCCCCAAATTTCTTTCCAACTATTTCTGGAAATTCCAACAAGGTACTTCCTGAATCCTTTTAAATAAATGTTCTCGGCAGTTATCTGGACCTGCCATTTCCTCACTTCTCTGACACTGAATCCATTTGTTGGGTCATTTGTCCAAGGAGCATCATGGGAAGATAGCATTTCAGTGGGTTATGGCAGAGAAGATACATTTAAGAATACATCCAAGATGTTCCCTGGAGACAACCTGGTTGGGAACCTGTAGAATCACACACTATCTGTGTGTCTGTCTTTGTAATGCAGGCAGCTGTCACTTAATTAACTCCTGGAAGGATTATCCTTGGAGCCAGAGCAAATTTCTACTTCTATAATACTGATCTTGGGACATTTTCTGACTCTTTTACAAACACTTATTGGGTATAGTGCATCTTAATTTAGTATGTTCTTTTTTTGGCACTTATTTACACCTGCAGAGATCTTATTTCCAAATAAGATCCCATTCTGAGATTTCATTTAGATATGAATTTTGGTAGAACATTTTCCAACCCATCACAGATAACTAATCACATGGAGCTGTTAGGTGAAGCAAGAGAAGGCTCTTTAGAGGGCATGGCATTTGAGTTAAGGAGGAAGGAAGGAAGCCATCTGAAGTTCTGGAATAAACAAGTAGAAGGGACAATAAGCACAAACAGGACAGAATAAATACAGGGATCTTTGAGTCAGTCAAGCTCTCCCTGAAAACATAGATCTGTTGCCAGGACAGAAAGAAGTTATCAGCATCTATGGCTATGTTCAATGATCAGGTAGGAAGTCAGTTAGGAATAGGAAGACTCCACAATGGACTCCATACTGATGAAATTACCCAACACCCTAAAGAAAGGAGGTAATCTTTCATTTCTAAAGAGATGAAATCTCAGAATGGTACTACCAATGAACATAAACTACTATGAAAGGAGGCATCCATGTTTTAAATTAAATCTCACAGAACACATCAAGCTATCAGAATCGCAGAACAAATCACTAGTATACCAGGTCATATGAATTTAATGGCCCATTATTTCTGGGAATAATAGAAATCTACATGAGAGTCAGACATAACCATGCCATATTATCCCAAAGGTTAGTAGAAAAGGGAGAAAGAAAAAAACAAAAGGAACAAAACAAATTGTTTGGTCTGGTGGCAAGGACTGAAATGCTTTGGATTTTACTTAAGATTAAAAGAAAGGAAATAAGAGTGATGGACTGCTCAGACATTTCAGGGCAGGGGAGGGTAATGATGTTCAAACACAGGTATTTTAAAATCTCACTAGGTGACTGGATCATACAGCCCAGCCAAAGGGTTGAGAAGCACTATTCTAGAGTGTGACTCATCAATCTAAATATACTTTAGTTAAAGCAGATATGGTTAGTGGGAGTGAGATTAATTAACACTCATCAGCATTTATTAACTAAATCAATTTTAAATTAAATTAAAATTTACTGAGCATAGCTATGAATCAGATTTTGTGCTAAGGATTTTAAATAAATATTTCCTCTGCCTCTTCACAGAGTTCTGAGGAGTGGACAGTAAGTTAATATTATCACTAATTTAACAGAAAAGGAAACAGACTAGAAAGATTCCAAAAATTCAAACTGACTTAAACAGAGCTTGTTTCTTATATCTTATCAAACTCTGTCAACTAAGACCCCAAAGATAAAATAACTGAAAAGATAATGCAGGTGAAATCTAAAAGAGCTAGTTTGCTAGATTTAAACCTGAGCTTTATTGAAAAAGACAGTAAAGCACTTTGATGACATCATAAGTCTGTGCCATGAAGCCAGGTCATGAAGAGAAACGGCCTGTGTAGAGTAGGGGGATAGACAGGGTATCACTGATTGGTGTGGGAAGAGTGGAGAGACTCCATTCCCAAGGCTGGGATTTGAATGGGGAGCTTTTCCCCCTCTTTGTACCATGGGGACAGTGCAGAGGGACTCATAAAAATGAAGGGCAAAGAGGATCTCTGTGGGAACTTGGTGCCTTTGCTCTAGTGAACTCCGTGTTGAGTAACTTTGCGTGACAAGGTACAGAGTGGAAAGAAGATAAGGGACCAGGGAAGAGTCAGGACATGTAGATTTCAGAGACTGGAAGGACAGGCCAATGAAGACAGGTCTGAGCCTATGGACACCTAACTTACTACTCTGGCCATTTCAAGGTGGGGAGAAACTGGGTGTATGGGTGTGAGTTAGCACATATTTTTTAAAGCAAATGTGCACCAGCCCATATACCCATGTATATAAATTAGTTCCTACATACAAACAGAGCTTTTTTCCTAAGCCTTCCTATTCACTAACTAAGCATTTTCTAATGCTCCCTAATCTCTACTCTTGATTAACTTGGGGGATAACATGCTAAGATTCTGTCCCTATGAAAGCTATGCATTCACTTTGAAATGAAAAATGGTTGATTTTGCTAGACTTGTGCTAGCTTTTCCTTTTTTGAATGGCTGATATTTTCAAGCTTCACTTATAGGGAATCATGCACCTATATATTTCCTCATATGGTTTCAAGATGATACCTCTAGGACCCATTTCTTCCCTCTGATAATTCACAAAGCAATTTGTGTCACCTGGAAAAGACACAAGAAAGACTTCGGTTACTCATACCAAGAGCACAGTGGGAGTTAGGAGCCCAGCCAAATGTGGAAGCTGAGCCATGGCACCTTGTATCAGAGGGAAATAAACTAATGCTTATTATTCAGCATGGCGGCTCTGGTTTCTCCCAACATAAGTCCTGCTGTAAGCAGGGACTAGTCATGTTGGAGGTGTTGGAGGTGGTAAGCTACTCTCTACAACCATAAATTAAGGGGGAATAAGATCACTGTTAGAAGTCAGCTTGGGGCCTTTATGATAACAGGCTTGGTTCCTAGGGGTTCCCTAAGCCCTGGAGAGTTGCTGAAGTTGTTCCCAAGCACCACAGACCCCTTTGGGATATTGACATTGGTGGAAGAGGAGCCTCTCTCAGTAGCTGAGCATTCTAGGAGGGGGAGGATAAAAATTAAAGACAGAAAATTTATTTGGATTTTGGTATCTAGGGAGTTACTTGGCCTCTGTTCTAAATTCTGCGCACTATTACCTGCAACGCATGGAGATCTCTCTCCCAATCTGAAAGCTTAAAGGGCACTGAATGCGAAACTCTAACCAGCCACCTGGTGGCTCTCTCTGGTGCTGATTGTTACAGAATCCATTTGGGAGAGAGCAACCAAGGTACTGTCTAGCAAGTCTGTATTCTCTTTCCAAAATAAAGAAGCTAATATTTTAGTTCAAGATGAACATTAATGCAAAGTCTTTGCTAAGTATTTGCTTTGTCTATGTTGGCTTGGGCTATCTTGAGGACATTCATATTTCTATTAACTTCAGGGAATAGCCCTTTCTTCTAAGGGTCCGTTTTCTCCTCATTTGAAAAGTGGATGACCAATAGAATGGAAAGTAGAAAACAGCCATTTTGTAGGTTAGAAGTTATAGGAAAAAAACAGTGAAAATTACTACCATTTGGCCTTTTTGTTTTTGTTTATAAAATGGTCCTTCCCAGTGGTTATAATATTGTCTGGCATCGTACGTTAGGCACTGTAGTGGTGCCAGGAAGGTCAGAATTACTTTATGTAAGGGGTTTACATTATAACAGAGGCTGGCGAACTACAGTTCCTTGTCTGGATCTGAGGATTGGTGGGTAACAGTCCTGAGTGCAGATGATGGAGAATGAAGAGACAGTGTCCGGGGTCTCAAGCGCCCTGTGGAGCTGAGCAAAGGTTTTATTTTCAGTGCTCATTATTCCCTGTTTTTTCTAAGTGGCTGCTTGCCAAAGCAGGTATTCATAGCATGCATGAAAGCAAAACAATTATGTCTTTGACTGTATTCTTGACATTTTATATATGACCTGATTGTGGCTTGATTCTTTTGTCTTTTGAGAGGGTACATTAAGCATTGTCTCCAGTTCCTGGATATTTCTTCCAGAACACACACCTGAGGCTTGCCTCCGGATGTTATCAGCCCGTGCTCTCTGAGGCTTGTCATCAGAGGGGGGAGTCTTGTATGCAAAGACTCCTAAGCTGGTATATAATGTTCTTTCAGGAGCTCTGAAAACTGAGTTCACTCATCAATCATTTCCCCAAGGATCTCAGCAATTCCTTGAGTCCCCGGGCTAAGTCTCTCTCTCCACCTACTTCTGTAAAGTTTTGTTGGAACACACACACAATTAGTAGACTTATTGTCTATGGTTGCTTTTATGCTACCAGACTTGAAGTTGAACAAGAGTGTACCATCTACAGAGCATAAATATTTGCTATCTGGCCCTTTACTGAAAAGTTTGCTGATCTCCGAATCACATGGTGCCATGAGACAGTGATCACTTGCAAACACCACTGTTTTCTTATTGCTATTTATTTATTTAACACCACTCCTTTTTCTAGCTTACCTTTCCTTGCTAGTATTTTTCATTCCTAACTTGTTTAAATTTCAGTCTTTCCCTTCCTTGTTTTCTTCCATTACTGTTGGTTGTTCTTCTTCTTTTATTCCATGTCTTTACTCCATTCTACTCTCCTCTGTTCATTTTTCCTCTCTCTTGTCTCCTCATTCTACTTTATGATTTTTGTCCATCTCCTTCTGCTTTTCACTTGTTCTTTCATTTCTTTCTTTTCAGTTTTTCATCTGTGCTTCCTGGGAAATGGATAGCTTTGTTGACTTAGGAATATGGGCTGATTCACTTTGTTACTGTGTAGAGCAGCCTTCTTTTGATCTAATACATTTTATATTGCTTTCTCCTCCTAGATCTCTGCCATGGAGTAGGGCTGCTATTTAACTGGTAAGGGGAGGTAGCTGGTAAAAATCATAGTAATCATACATCTGTTGTATGATTGGTTGATTGTCTGCCCTGACTGGTCAGTATTTAATATTTTGAAAATCATTTCTGCCATGAGATCATCTGTCTCAAACAGCCAGACAGCTCAGAATTTAGAAATGTTGTCCAGATGCTTTTCAGTTAGGAACTCCATTAGTCTGTTTGTGGGTTTTAGCTTCTGGAGTTTGAATGCAGCTGTTATTGTTTTTAATAGAATTGTAAGCCTGTGTCTAGAATTCAGAAATGAAGTCCATTCAAATTTAAGATGGGTGTGTGTGTAGGGTGGTGCCCTTCTCCCCACAAAGAAATGTGTTTTGAATCTAAGACACTTGTGGTCAAATGTTTCTCAGAAGCATGTACCAGTGGTTGCTAAAGACTTCCATATGCTATCGTGTAGGAAAAAAATCAAAAGTTGGTAGTTGGTGTCTTTTATAGTAATTACCAAAGATATACCAAAGCTGTCATACCGTTCATCATTGATGCTAGAGGAACAAGAGACCTTTTACTGCAGGGATGCCAACCATCAAGTCAGTCCACAAGTAAAGTAAAGGGAAAGGGCTCAGTACATAGCAGCTTCAGACTTTACCTGGTTTTAGAGAATATTACCCAAAATACATATTAAGGACAAAGGCCTGGTTGCATCTGCACAGAATTTGAACTTATTCCAATTGCACTTTTCCCCATTTAAACATTTTTGTTAGACACTTGCACCCTTTTCTCAACACTATGGTAATATGGTAAGTTAAGCAATTCTGATCTCTCTAGAGTATATTTTCAGTCTTTTGGGAACAACTTAATCATTATATCTAATAGAAAAGTCATAAATTTGACATGAAAAGAGGAGAAAAGGATCTAGTCAAGCAATATGTAATATACATTTTTGGTTATCTTGTTGCTCTATTTTTTCTTTCTATTTATTTTCATTTCAGTTTGGGGAGCTATTTGACTGTATGAAATCTGATTCCAGGGATGAAGCATGTTACCTAGATAAGCCTATTTGACTCACTGGTCATTGTGATGGTTGCTTCTATAAGGACAAGTGACTAAGTAGCTCCTATTAGAATGAATCTTGAGACATAGTTGAAATGGCAGAACAAATACCACCTCTCCTTTCTACTATATGTGAATAAATAAGCACATAATGCCTGTTTGCAGCCATCTTGTAGCTAGGAAGGATGCTGCAAAGCAATTAGATAAAAAAAGAAACTAGATACTTAGTGACAACTACTGGACTGTTGGATCAAGCTTCACCTGAAGCCTCAGGACTTTAAAGTTACATGAACCAAATAATCCTTTTATTTGTTTAAATCAAATTTGATTGGTTTTCTATAACTTGCAACCAAAAGACTAATAGCTTTTGCACAGTGAAATTGAATGATTACAGGTCAGAAAGAAGCAAGACGTCAAAGTCTAGGTATTAGCGCCTGCTTCATGCCAACTGAGGCTGTCAACAAGTCCTTTATGCTTTCTTCTATGGGCTTCAGTTTTGTTTCTCAAATGTACAAAGGAAGTAGAAAGTTGGGCTTGATACCTTTGTGATTTATTTTAGCTTTAAGATTCTGAGAGTTTATCCCCTTTCTTGATTTATTGTCAACTAGCTCCTACTCCTGGCTTGTTATTTCTGTGATGACCCTAGCTCTCCAGGTACAAACACCCATGTATATTTCATCCCTCTCTATCACCTATAGCTGTTCAGTTTTCAAGATTTATCAAATTATCTTCCTAAGTGTCCCTTTTTGCCTTTCTTTCTAGCCTAGTCTTATTGACATTATTCATTCTCAGGACTTGATCTGTGCTTTTTATCTCTCCTGTAGACTCCCTTGAATCTAACTTCCTCAGTCTTGTCAGATAAATATCTTCAAATGGATTTTTAAAGCTTTACTGGATTTCCCTCTAATGGAAATCAAAGTCTATATTAGTCAGCATGACATACTATGTGGTTCATTCATTATAGTCATCCTAACTTTTTAATGTGGATTACCTATGGGTTTAACTGAAATGGAGAAATAAAATGACTTATTTTTGAGGATGAACATTTTGGTGCATGGACTGTGTTAATATTCCACTCCAAGTACCTTTTCTCAGGAAGCATTCATTGATAGTTGACAGTAAATCTGTCATTGACCCAAGTTGTAGGGGAATATATGCTAGAGACTAACAGCATCAGTCCCTGAGAGCTAACAGCCCAGGGCTGGGAGCACCACATACTTAATAACTCCCTCAGCACAGTGTGTCCTAGGAAAATCTGTATCCCTTTCAGATGTTAAATACACTTATTAAAGCAATATGTATTTTGCCTGTGGGCATCTCCGAAATGGTGACTGTTTTAAGCATTTGTGACTTTAGCATAACCAAAACAGATATTCTTTAATGTCTAACTGCTTTGCTCTCTAAAACATGTATTAACATATTAAATTTGGGTACTGTTGGGATACTCTGTAGTAGCGAGCCAAGAAAAAAAGTGACTGTTGACTCAATTGTAAGCTTGGGATTAATGCTGAATTGAGAGGAGAGAGGAAGAGAGTTTCTGTAGCCTTTTCTTTTTCTTCCTTTTCATTTTTTTCTTTTGGTAACAGAAACCTTGGCCCAAGAAGGTCTGTGTACTCTGAAATAGCTGAGCTGGACTTGTTTTTTTCTACTCCCCATGACAGGGTACTCCTCCCCACCAACTCTTGCCAACCCCTCATGCATGTTGAGTCAAAACATTCTGAATATGAGCTCATTACATGTGAAAAAAAGGTTTAAACAACAGTTCAACATGTAAATGTAAATGGCTCTTTCAGTCACTGCTTCAGTTCAAATTTCCCAAAGTTTGGAAAACTGCAGACAGTTTGAACAAAATCTCAGCATTCCCCGCTGGACTGAAGTGAGGCATTTGGCTTCTTGCTGTAGACTAAACACAGGAATAAAGATTCATTTAAAGGAGTCATCAAGATAGTGTATCCAAGGCTCTAGGCATTGTTCATTAACTGACTGATTGTGGGAATACTTACAAATACATTGGGCCATTGTGCTGATTCAGTAGTTAAAATGGGAATGAACATTTATTAAAATCACCCCATCCGCTCAATTTGGATTTCAAATAGAGCTCAGATCAATTTGAAGACATCTAAATAAAGAACTAGATACATTATTTATTTTCAAGGTGGAAAGAGGAGATCTGAGGTAAATTAGGCTTCGTGTAGGACTTCAGGTGAGTAAAAACTAAGTAAGAATGTATTTAGGTGCTCACTTTGGCAGCACATTTACTAAAACTGGAACAATACAGAGAAGATTAGCATGGCTCCTGTGCAAGGATGACACGCAAATTTGGGAAGTGTTCCATATTTTTACATCAAAAAAGCAGGCAACAAGTGCTGACGTGGATGTGAAGAGAAAGGAACACTCTTACACTGGTGGTGGGAATGTAAACTGGCCCAGTCACTATGGAAAGTAGTATGGAAGACCCTCAAGTTAATGAAAATGGAACTATCATTTGACCAGCAATCATTCTTCTGGGAATCTACCCAAAGAAGACTTCAATGTGGGTACAAAGGGACACCTGTGCCCGGATGTTTATTGCAGTACTATTTATAATTGCAAGGACATGGAAACAACCCAAATGTCCCCAAACAGACAAATGGATGAAAAAGATGTGGTATATATACACAATGGAATATTACTCATCAATTAAAAATGACACATTAGATTAATTTATGGTAACAGATGTACCTAGAAGAAATCATACTAGCAGAAACAAGTCAAAAAGAAAAAGACAGAAACCAAATGGTTTCACTATTATATGGGACATGCATGGGAAAGAAACAAAAAGCCATGAAGAAAAGTCAAAACAAGCTGACAAACAAATTGAAGTACACAACTCGGGGGGAGGGGGTTGGGGCAGAGTGGGAATGGTCAGGGAGGGAGGGTGGGGTGAACCCTGGGGATTACAAAGATGTGAAATTTGTATATAAATAAATTTTGGGAAGAGGGATTAGGGAGATGAGTGGTGAAGGGGTTAAAAAAGAACTGCTTTGTCAGGTTACTTTCTGGAACCCTAATTCTAGTAGAAGAGATTTACTGCACTGAAGAAGGCTTTCCAACTTTGTGGATCTCTTCTCTTTATCCAGATTGCATTTGCAACCCTCACTGAACTCAGAGTTCCTTGTCTTTTTATGCAGTTCTAATAATCTGGTTGGACAGATATCTGTTATCCCCCACTCCCTTCCATCAAACGAAGAGAAAGAAATAGCCAATATTAGATGGACATACCTTCTGTCTTGCTATGTAGTTTTGTGAGTCATCACAAAGACTTTGTTCATTCTTAAATGGTTGGAGGACAGACCAGGTTTGTAAATAATGTGAAATGTCAAGTTTTGATGAAGATGAATTACTGTGTTCCTGGGTTTTGGTGTTACTTGGTCCTTGACTGACACAAGAAAAGAATTCAAAGCCATGTTTTTAGCGGAAGAAAAAGCAAAATTTATTTAGAGACAGAAAGGACATCCAGTAAGAGGTCTTGGGGTGGGCGTTTCTGGTTTAAAAGGGTGTAGGAGGTTGCTTGCTCAGTCCCTTCCTGGGATGTACAACACAGGCACTCACAGAGCGCTTGGTTATTTCTTCCAAGTAGAAGTTTCTAAGTCATTCCCCCTTCAACTGTGCTCCAGGTTTTAGCTTATTTTGTTAGCTCCTGCAGCAGGTTAGGGGGAGTACTATGGGAATTTCTTAATTCTCCCCAGTCTTTATCAGCTCTGGCAAGTGTTTTCTGAGGTCCTGGGTATAGTTGGTTATTTAATTTTCTTTAGGCATTGCACTCCCTGTTCTAAACTGTCTAACAGTTATAACTAATATGCATGTGTAGTTACATGAACTGGTGACTCAGAAAGTGTCCTCAGCACTTTCTGGTTAAGGTTCTTACTGGTTTGCTTTAATGAACTGAACAGAACCACCACTGGAATCTAGTATATATCTTTCTGCAATACAAATATTTATTTCTAGATTTTTGAAAACAGTTCATCCTCCTAAGTAGTTTAGAGTTCGTATTTTCATTACTCTGGACACTTAGGAATATACTATAAAATCTTCTGCTGGCACAATTTTTCATCTATTTATGTTCAGCAAATGATACCACACAATTGGGGTTAGGATTCATCACATTTAACATGGGTTTTGCTTTTTGGGAAGCTGCTAATACTCTGCTGAGGGATATTTAAGAGATGGACCAAAGAAGAGTCAAACTATTCAACAAACATCTGTTGAATCTTTCTCTTTCCTGCCCAGACAGGACTTGATGTGGTAAACTGGGGTAATATGAGTGTATAATGACATACAAAAACAAACACCCACACACTCTATAAACCACACTAGCCACAAGCACTTCTTTACCCCTCACATTTCAGCCAAAGGCCAAGAAAGGGTAAAATACAGGAATTTGAATTTCACTTCCTCTGCCTTATTCTGCCCCAACTCTGGGGAGCAGGGAATGGCAGTAGGAGGTAATGAGAAGAGAAACAAACCCTCAACAACTACAGATGCAAATGACTTTGGGGTGAATTCTAAAGCAGACAGACCACAGGAAAAGGAAATCATTAAAATCTTTTTTTTATTTGTGTTTTTGAATTCCATTTCTGTTGCAGATACTGAGTCTATCTGCATTTATTTCCCTGTTGGCAAGTTCCTCCACATCTTGAGTTGAACCCCATGTTCATCTCTTCTCACATTACTTTCATTTGAAGTTCAATGTTTTTTCTTTACTTAGCTAAAATATTGACCACTTATAAATTTCTTGATTCTTAGCTCCAGGTTTAATTTTTTTGGCCAGTTTTTCAGTCAGTCATAGTTTACAAATTCTGATCTCCACTTTCTCTAGCTCCCCAAATCCATTTATTGATAGTTCAAATTTGGGTTGACTGCTCTTACCCATTCTTCTTGTCTGTGTACTTACAAGTGTCATTTTTGTTATCGCTTTCTGATAATAGAAATCCTCTGACCCAAAGGCAATGTTGTATGCCTCTGAAACTAATGACATGAAACTAATGACGTGTGCAGCATTTCCCTTTGCAGGTACAACAGACTAGGGGTGCAGCCACTAGCAACAATGCAAGCTCCTGTCCAACTTCCTGTCTGTATATCTTAGAGAGTAATTATGCCTCATTTCTAGGTTTTTCATGAATAGCTATGATTTGTTTTTCTCCAGATGCCTTGGGGTCACAGGTCCAAATAAAACATTTATTTCCTGCCTTTTATTCCCCTTTATCTTTTACTCTTGAAAGAGTTTATGTTATTTTTCCAATTTGAATTTTATGCATCTGGGTTGCAAGCTACAAGTTACACATCCATGTCATAAGATCAAAAGCTATAAGTACTTAGTTCTACCTGTGACTTAATCTTGGATTCCACAGAGTTTACACATTGATTACAGGTAATGCTTGGAATCAACTGCTGAAGACAATATCTGACCTTTAACTTAAGCATGCAATTTATTGGCCTCCTCTTCACCAGTTCTGCATAAACAATAGACAAGGCATGATTGTGTCTTGCTCTTAAATTGAAGTCAAGGCCAGCAAGAGGGTGAAGCTTGCCCAGCCTCATGCTATGATATAACATGAGCAGGACTAAAAGCTTTTGTGTCATGACTATAAATGATCAAAACCATTCATGCTTCACATGCATTTTATATAAAATGATTGACAATTATTTATTAGATTGCACTTCATTTGTTGGCATAAAAATCACTTTCAGGTCTTTTTTTAAAGGAAGTTGTACTCACTGTGGAGTGGAGTGGCTATATTTTTTGTTGACACCAGTGAAGAATGTTTACCTTCACTAGAGCTTTCACTTTTAGTTCTTTCCTGGTTTGGATTCCTACTATCTCAGTCCTCTGGTGGCTTTAGTCTCCCTTGGTTGTGTTTTTCTTCCTACTCCAACTCTACCTTTTAGGTCCCTACTTTGCAGTTCTGGATTCCTATCACAGCCTAACAAGGGTCCTATCTCTCTTGAGTCAGAGGGTAGGTTTTGATGGGTTTCCAGTCTGGGACTTCTAAGTTCAAAGTTCCTTTAGTAAAGAGCAAAGCTCCTTATTTCTAAAACCTAGCTAAAATGCAGGCATGTGCTTGAGAGAGGTGATACTTTGATTTATAGCCACATGAAGAGAATAACATCATAACTGCCCCTAGCTTGTTTGAATGAATATTTTTTAAATGGTGAAATATGAGAATGTGAGAAGACTGGTGCACAGGGGATACCTCTCAGAGAGCAGAGGAAGGACATGAGAGAACTTGGTATTCTCTTTTAGAACTATCAGCCATGAAGGCTTTGGTTGCCTAAAGGGTGGATCCACTGTGGCCTGCTGTTTCTCACACTGTTGCTCTTCCCAAGAATTCTTGGTTTTAGCCAAAAATGGTGAAGTTAATTATTCATTGGCAGAGAGGGCATGGAGAAATAGGGGAAAGTAGTGTATCCTTGAGAAAATTATCATTTTGCCTGAGTCATAAAATTGTTCGTAACTTTAAATCAGTAATTCCTTCCTGGAAAAATAGCCCAAGGGAAGGATCTCATCTATCACCTGCAAGCCTGTCCCACTCTGTGTGGGTACACATACACATTTCCTAGTGGGCTGATTAAATATCCCATGCTCCATCAGCAAGAAATGTGTTGTTGATGCTGAGGCTCTTCCTACACCCCATCTTTATTGTTCATGAATATTGGGAGCTGATGCAGTCTAAAGAGAGTCAGAGAAGACTAGTCAAACTAGTCCACAGTCAATCCTCCAGTTTTAATCACTGTTGCTTATGTCATTAATAACTACTTCACAGTGGAAAAAGTCCTTGGCCAGTGTTTTACTGAAACGTTCATTAGACCTGACACAGGCCATAGGAGTTCCTTAAAATATGACAATCCCATGCCTCTGGGTTGAGTTTATTGACAGTTTCCACATTCTCTCTCCCAAGTTTTTAACTTGGAAGTCCTGATTGCTATGTTCAGTCATCATTCCCAGAACAAGAGAATCCCTCCCAGAAAAGAGGCCCTGGGTCCAGAGGGACTTCCAGTCTCAGCATGTACATCTGATCCACTAGCCTGGTTCTCCCTGACCTCATGTGTCTTTGCCTCCAGATGTTCTTGTTAGTTCTGTGGGTTCTTCCACTGATTCTCACCATCACTGCACCACTTACAGATGACACTGTTGATTTTCTTTCTCCCCAACTAGAATGTGTACTCACAGCTGGTGCCATAGTGCATACTCAGCAAACATTCACTGAGTGCAGTCACCTAAATTGAGTGGAGCTCTCCTTCATCTGCATTTTTTTCTTTGGATATATTCATCTCATCAATCAGGGTGTTGTCATCTCTTATTACCTCAGAAACACATTTATTCTTGAAAGTAATTTCCCAGATTTCTTCTGTAATCATCAGCTTTGATTTCAAAGTTTTTATCTTGTCAGGCCATCTTATTCTTTGCAGTTCCCAGTTCACAGCAGGGGCTCATCCCACTGTGACCCCTGTGTACACAACAGAAAAGTGTAAAATCCTCCTGAACATTTGATTTGACACAAAAATTCCACACAGATGGAGCTGAGGCAAGTGGCAAGGAAGAGCGTGGATTAAGAGGAGAATATGCTCTCTGGTGGGAGTGTGATTGGGGCATTTCCTTGACCTCGATGGGATTGTACAAATTTCTTCTGTGTTTATTTTAACACTGTAGACCTCAGCTCATTCACTTGTTGGGCCTATTGGGAATTCAGTGGTGGAATCTTGCCTTTCCACTGCTCTTGTTGTTTATAATGTTTTAAGAAAGAAGTGGCCAACTCTTCAGATGGAGAGTCTGCCATCAAGATGGCTGAACCACTAATGCACTACATTCAGATGGAGAGTTGCAGGGGTGCTGTACATATCTTACTGGTTTGGTTTCACCTAGCCCCCCAAACAAGGCACATGTGCTTCCTGAACTGTATTACCCCCCCAAAGTCTGCTCTAATCAGCAATGTACAATGGTTCCTTAGGGGATGATGAGGATTTTAGGTTCAAAGATAGACATTCTTGTTTTGTCCTGGTGGAAGATAAAGTAAAGCAAGAGGGACTGCCCCTCAAAATTTTATTAAGAATCCTTATACTTTGAACACTACCCCGATTCTTCCCAACAATGGAAATTTGGAGAATTACTTTGAGGCCAATTTATAAAATTTTGTCCTACATTTATGCATTTCATTACTTAACAGGGTAGGGATTTAGGATGGGATAGCTGTTAAAAGGCACTGCTATTCTGAGTTGAGAGAGAAGGGAAAAACCCCTGGGATGATTTCCTTTCATCATCCTACTTGCTTATTACTTCTCAACTATTTGCCTGTGGTATCTCCATTGCTTTTCACCCTTCAGCAACCTAACTGTTTCCAATTGCCCAGCAGACATTTTCACTGGAGTTTACTAATGGTACCTTAAACTCAGCAGAGCTAAAAGCAAATTGATGGTATTTTATCCCATACCAATTTTTCCTTTTGGTTTCATTCTTTCCTCCACCCAGGTAACCAAATCAAGGATTTCCAGAGGCTAGTGTGTACTAAGTCTTGCCAAACCTGCTTCTCAAGCACTTAGCCTTCTTTTTCATTACTATCACCACCTCTTTAATTCAAACCCTCATCACTTCCCACCCAGTCTAGTGTCCTTAACAAGCAGTCAAGCATAGTGATTAAGAACAGGTAAACATAGATTCTCTATTGTTTGTTAACTCCATAACTTTGGGTAAGTTGTTTAATTTTCTCAACTGTACATATATTATTATAAAAATACACATTATACAATATATAATGCATATTATATATTATATATATAATCTGGTTGGATTCTCATAGTAAGACACACATAATCTATATATATTATATAATGATAGAATAATCTACAAGTATATATTATATATAATAATATATTACTATCTATTATAAGAACATATCAAATATATAGAATGTGGAATGTATAATATATAATATATATTTATGTATAATGTGTAGAGATTATATATGTCTTGTTATAAAAAGTCAACCAGATTATATATTACACACTTATATGAATAATATAATATATAGTGTTATATATTATTATATAACATTATATATGTCTATCTTATGTATAAATATACCTATATAGACATACAAATATATGTATATACAGATACATACAGGTATATACCTATATACAACTATATATATATATATACACTTATATAGGTATATATCCACCTTCCTTCCTTCACATTTCCTTCACATTCTAACTCAGTTTCCCTCCAAGGACTGAATATCTTCCCTAACTTCCATTCTTTTAAAGTCTCGGGACACAAGCACTCCTTGCTATAAGATAGCTCACCATCTTCCTGGTCCTAGAGCTGACCACACGCTTGTCTCACCTCTCCAACTGGAGGAACCTCCATTTTCCACACCTCAAGTCTCCACAGGTCAGGAGAAAAATCAGAACATTCAAGCTTTCACTGTCTCCTTCTGCCAAAAAGATCAATTTGAACAAGTTCTCCACTAAGCCAGTAGGCTAAATCAAGGTTTTGTTCCAATTCAGCTAAAGCTGGAAAAAGATTTATGATGATGAGAAATGTAAAAGACTTGGTAGTTCTGCCTAGTCAACAAGACAATGTTCTGTCTAGTCAGTAAGTCAACTCCCAGTTAGCCTCCCTGCTTTGGTGACTATACTTTGCCCTTACCTCTTATAAGAACTGGTAGGTCAGTCCCAATTTCTTCAATACTTTTCAGATGAACTTGTGCTTTTGGAAACAATTGTGTGTAAATGTGATTTCTCTTTGAACTCTTTGTGGAGACTATGAACTTTTTTTTTTTTTTTTTGCTTTTTCAATGGCTGCTTCCTGCACACTCTGTTAGTTTCTTAAATTTCAACTTAAGCGTAGCAATACTGTTGTCCAGATACTGGTCATAGACCAGAGTGTGGGGGAGGAAAATGACAAATTCTGCCAGAAAGCGATGCCTTAAAATATGAAGTTACAGTTAATTTTTAAAGTTTTACCACAACTTCCTTTCTTCTCAGAGCCCTACTGCACCTCATACTATTTTTCATTCCAAAGTGTTTTTTAAAAAATCTATCTCTAAAAAATTGAAATGAAGAAAATCATAGACTATTGCCTATTTTAAGAGCAATATAAATTCAGAAAATATTTTGAGTGGGTCTCAGTCATTCAGACTTCCGAGAAAGACAAAAGCTTAAGATTTGTGTAATTGATCCTGCTTTTAAAATTTGAATATTTTACATAGAAATTTACCAGTACTGCACTGCTGACTGATGTTTTCACATTTGTTAGACTTGTCTGTGGACTTTTGTGCCTACAAAAATACCTCTATCATTGTTTTAAAAGTCCATGTCTCTGATTTATTTTTGCCTTTACTTATGTTTAGAGTGTATATGTATTTTCTTTCTTTTAAAAAGAATTTTTTTTATTAAGGTAACATAAAACATCGCATGATGTAGAGGCATAAAATCAGTAGGGAAAACAGTAGGGAAATCAAATATCAATGACTCAAAATCTAGAGTTACCAAATAGTTTTCCACTTTTGCTCCCTCTATACCTTTTTCCCTTCCTTCTCCCTTTCTTTTGCCTGAGGTATGTTAATGAAAATCCCAGAATCTTATCATTTCACCCTTATGTATTTTTTTTTTTGCATTGCAAAAAACAAGGGTGTTTTCTTACACAGTCACATACTGCTGTAACACTTTTCAAAATTGCCAGTAGTTTTAGGTTGAACATAGACTGAAATATGAGAGACTGCAGGTGTGTTCTGTTATTGGTCATTTTGTCTAGAAGAATTATTCTACTTCTTCTATGCCTTCTTATGCCAGGAAATATCACTGACGACTCTTCTCAAGCAAAAAAATTTAAAGACACCCAGAATAAGCATTGCAACACCTTTTGATAGCAATAGTTACAAAATCAGCTATTTTTCAGAGACATATTAGATGTAATCTCAACCCCTTTAGTCATTCAAGTAAAATAGACATTGTATTTGATATTTCCAAATTTATGTTGATAATAATAACTTCTGTATTTGTTAGCCATATCAGAATATATGCCAGTACCTCTTGTGTTAATACTTTAGCCTATAAAAATCAATTCTAATGCAATCTTGAAGTATTATGTAAACTACCTGTTCATTAATATTTCACCATCTGTTGATCCTAGTGAAAAATGGGTCTAATTTAACGGGTTCCCTTCAAATATATTTTCTTTGGCTCTGGAGACAGCAGTAATTGGCAATAAACTGTGGCTGGGGCAGTTTTTGTCAATGCACAGTGGGAGTCAGGATAGAACTCTCAACTCCCTCTTATAACTCTTCCCAGCAGACTTCAAACACATTAATTTTTTATCCAAGAGGTAGCCCTCCAGGCTCCTAATCACCAACACAGTGGGATACCAAGTTGCTGGAAATTTCATAAGGCAAAATTCCCCAGGGAATTTCAACAGAGGTACTCAGGAAGCCAAAATCCCATTAGCTCTTTGGCCCATCTCGAAAGCCCAGCTGCAGAATAGCCTCCCACACTCTGTACAGCTAAGTCATTCATTTTGGTTCAGCACACACAGTGTTCTCTCAGAGTTCAATCCTGTCCATACCAGGGTAACTCTTGAAAGTGAGAGTGATCTAGATGGGGGCAGGGCTGGGAATAAAATATCATTGCATGCATCCTCATGCCTTACATTATAATGCTCTGTGATTGCAATTATATTTATGAACAGTGTTTTTGGTCTTCATTGTAATTCTGTAAGACAGAGAAAATATGATTGTCAACCTATTTGATATATAAACTGAGTGATGGTCACTGAGATTAGGAGTCACGTTCAGTGTCCAGAGCTAGACTCAAAATGTCAGTCTCTCCTTGTTCTATTATAGAGTCTTGGCTGCTTCCTTATGTGGCCTTGGTATGAGGTTGACCCTGCACACTGCCTATGAACTTCCTAACTGGTGGGCATGTTCTGCTTACATAGAAGAGATGTGTTCATCTTTAGGGAGCCCTGGAGGAACTGGAGAAACCCACAACCATCTCTGACTCAAATGACCTAATTCTTGTTAACTTGGTGTCATAAAACTGTCATTTTCTGTGTGTAAAATGACATGAAAATTGTTGCAAATCATTATCTTACAGAAAAGTTTAAATATTTCTTTTTACTGAACTTATTCTCTAAAAGCCAATTAGTATAGCTGGCCCTGAAAAGTCAGGGCCTTAAATGTCAGGGTCATTAGTAAGTATAAAATAAAATGTAATCTACAATTTTTCAGTGAACTCCAAAAATCTGCAACATCTTACCCAATGAATTTCCAGTAATTTTCATTGTGGTTTGAAAGTGTCTTTAAAAAATCTATAGGAGATCTTCTATAATTTATAGAATATTTATAAAGATCTTTTATACAAGAACTTCTTATTCTTTCCCTCTCCTCCAGTGCAATAATTAATTTCTCTCTCCCCTTCCTGCTGGTACATTTCAGCCAGGTTCTGTGACCTACTGTCAGGTGCTATCACAGATCAGACTGGCTTCATGCTGTGAAGGGACCTTATCAGTCCCTGAAAAACTGGAGACAGGATGAGCATGGAAACCTCTGAAGAGTGATAAATGTCCCATCCCTCCAATGTTTACCAAAGGAAACATTCCTTAAAGAGATAGCAATCATTTTGTGAGTGATCCTTCTACCCCCAATTTCCTCACAGGAACCGGTGAAGTTAACCTGTTAACCAGTTTTATTACACCCTCGCCATTTTTGCCTTCCTTTGAAATTCATCATGAATTATGCTCTGTTCTCTATATATACCCCTTTCTTTGTTTAATTAAGCATTGACTGGCTCATCACCTCCAGCTGATCCTTAGCTCATAGCTAAGCAATCTTCTCTTATCTGTCCTTTCTTTGTACCCTGTGTTCAGATCTAGGTGCAAAGCAGCCTACCTACTCCCTACTTCATCGTTTTCAGTTCTAAAGCAAAATGAATCAGTCTCATTTCATGGAGTAAATTCTTTGCTTACATTTTAAATTGTATTTACTCATCTTGTTACTTTCACTTGGGCTATTATGACTATTTTTCTTCTCTCGACATGGGTTTTAATTTTATTAGGTTTTCAATTCTGCAATTCTTGATTCAGATCCAAAAGTCAATTAATGGAAACATGGCTTCAGGCAAATAAGATGCTCATTTTCAGTATCTCTTATCAATTCCTTCTATCTTCTCTCTTCCTCCCAGCCTACCTCAGAAACCCAGAATCGTATACATTCTCTCTTTTAACTAGCTCTCAAATTGAAAGGGTCAATTCATATTAATGTATATGAATATCATCTCATGCTGGCACTTGATTTACTACTTACAAAGCTGTTTCTCATGTGTGTAGGATTCTGAGTGTAGGAACATAGGAAAGTGGAGAGGTATTTTTTGTGCCACCCTGTCTCATAACAGCAACTGGCTTTATCCATCTGCATAAAAATCATCCAATGATCCATGAGAAGACTGTTACTTGGATTGTTAACCTTTTTATTTAAGTGACAGAAAATCAACCCAACTAGCTTAACTAAAAAGATAATATACTTTCGCATGGAAGTAAACAGTCTGTGTATTCTTGAGTAATGGTTGCATCTAGACTTACACAATGTCACAAGCTTGAGTCTTTCTCTAACTGAGCTTCTCTGTAAGTTCTTTTTCCACATAAACTCTCCATTTTGGTGAACAGATGACTGGCAGCAACTTCATCCCTACATTCTCATGACTGCTGATTCAAAATGAAGAGTTTGAGTCTCTTTAATCATAAAGCAGTCTAGAATCAATTTAAATGAACTTTATTTAGTCACTGTCTATATATTTGAGCCAGTTCCTTGGCCAAAGAGAGGTAGTATTCTGAGTGGCAAGGATCTGGGTCATATGTCCATCTTTACAGTCACAGATTGATTACAATAGGACTAAAAGTGGGAT
Organism: Uropsilus gracilis; assembly: GCA_004024945.1. Lineage (NCBI taxonomy): Eukaryota > Metazoa > Chordata > Mammalia > Eulipotyphla > Talpidae > Uropsilus > Uropsilus gracilis. The sequence goes on along the minus strand of PVHY01003630.1, from coordinate 59,567 downwards.
AAGAATGATTCCCCAAAGTACAATCAGGCTTCTAGAAAGAAACTGAGCAGCTGGCAATGAAAACACCTAGGTGGTGAGCATAAGAAGAATGTGGATAGACAAGTAACTCACTCTGAAGTGGAGTAGAATAAAGATATTTGACAGACCTATCCCTTTTTTAGTGTTCTTAAAACAAAAAGGTTGCATTTCCAACCTCAAGAGAACTTGCCATAAGTTTGTGGTTAGGAAATAAAAGGAGAAAGGAAAGGAACAAAGTGGTATCTGTAAGAGATCCAGAGTTTGAGCTTCTAAACATTTATAATATGAGGGCACTGCATAAAAGCTGGACACACAGGTACAATATCTGGGCCCTAATTAAAGAACTATATGAGTAGTTGGCAAAGGTCTTTCCTGTTTCTGAGAGCTGAAGCAAGACAACAAGAACAATAAAGTCAGTATAAAAATGGAAACTATGATGAAAACAAGAAAAACAATAAGACCATGTTCCAGTTGCAAATGTAGATCAACCAGTACCCCAGAAGGAATAGCAGCCAATGTATAAATCACAGTTGTTAGTGATATGTAGTTCCAGATCCAAACATACCTTGACTCATCTCACACTTCCTGGCTGTGTAAGCTTGGGTAGACCTCTTCTTCTGTTAAGTGGGGATAATAACATATCTCCATTGTTGAATCATGTGATGTCAGAATAAGAGCTCAGCTGTAAAGGCTTTAACACAACACTCAATGAATAGTACTTGGTGGAAATTAGGTACTACTATTTTTGAAGAAGTCATGTTACGTACTAAGAGGCCATTTTGGGTGGAAAGTGTCTGGAATTCTGGGAAGAATCATTTGAGCGATCCTTTTGTAGTTTATGAGCTATAGGCAAGTTTTCTATATTCATTGAAAATATATTTGATTTAGATTTAAATATTCTACGACATCAGGCATTGTACTTTCTTTATAGTGCCATATTTATTTGCTAACATAAATGAGAAGGGATTCTTTAGTGGAAGAAGAATTTGTAATTCACGTTTATTAAATGATTCAATGACCAGCGTTGTTTGTGATTAGTAAGCAGTGAAAAACTCTTGATCAAGATGGGAGGGGAGAGTGATTTCTAACTCACACCAGTCCAGTGTAAAAGATGCCTCTTAGAGGAAAAATTGTGTGTAGGGGGGAGGGGTAGGAGGAGAGTGAAGTTAGAGAGGGCGGGCATGTGTATGCTGAAAGAAACTTAGGCTAAGCCAGAATATTCTAGAGTTAGATATTGTATTCTGAGCACTTGAGACATAACCTAGGACAGAAAAAACAATTTTTCCTTCTATCTCAAAGCAGCAACAAGGTAGGACTGTTGCTGGCAGAGTGAGAGGCATAGGCAGTCCCTGCTTTGACATGACTATCAATAGGGTCAAGCAATCAAAGAGGAGGCAGTTTGATTTGGAATTTTATGTTACTCTTGTGTTATTTGCAACTAAGATAAGATTTAACATTTATTTAAAAGGGGGTATAACTGGAGATAAATTTTGAGGTCATTAACCAATTATATTTAATAGGCTTTGGGGAAATCTTTTATGAGTCTCTAATTGCAGTGGTGATTAACAATTAACATATTAACAATTCTTATCAATTATGAAAGTAGTTTTGAGAATTAAAGACAGTAATTAACATTCCAGGTGCTGTGGGCATTGTTACTGATAAATAATTTCAGCCACTGAGAAATCTGCTAATTAGCAGAGAACTGTTTTCGCCAGGCATGGTGGTGCATGCCTGTAAGGGGCAGTCTAGGAAGCCATGGCTGGGGCCAGGGATCGCGGTTCAAATCCGGCCGGGGGCACATAGCGAGACCTAGTCCCAAAAAAGATATATCTGGGCATGGTGGCATGTGCCTGTAATCCCAGCTACCTGGGAAGTTGAGTCTGGGGATTGTTTGAGTCTGTGGTACCCCGGACAACGTGAGCCTGCAGTTCCACAGGCAAAGATAGCAAGACCTAGTCTCAAAAAAAAAAAAAAAAAAAAAAAGAGAACTGCTTTCAACTTTTTCTTCTTTGACCCATACCTGCCTCATAAATGCAATGTTGGAAAAGAATAAAAGCTGAAATCCCTATCTTGGAACAATATTTAGAAACCTCTGGGAAGAATTGAGATAATAATCAAACTAGATGCTGGTCTGCATGAATATTCCTACTGGAATATATAACAATAGGTCTGGAGGGTTCTCTATTATCCTTTAACTATTCCCAGAGTGCTGGGTAAGTGATGGTCAGCAAATAAGTTGGCAAGAAGAACCAAGTCTAATCTTGTCCTTTATTTTTTTACTGAATCTCACTTCAATACTCACCCCTTAAGCTCTCACACCCATTTTAAACAGAGGGTTGGAAGAAACAAAAGCCAACAGCAGAGGATTGTGAGAGAAAATAGGCAAGACAGAAGATATGTGGAGTCAGTGATTCTCATATTTAATAGCACATTGGAGTCACCTGGACAACCTTGAAATTATTGCTGCCTGAGTCCTACCCCAGATGATTCTGATTTCAATGGTTTGGGGTGTGAGTGGACATAAGGATTTTATATACTCCTTCGGGCATACCACCAAGGTTGAGAATTATTGCTTTCAGTTGTTTGCATTTAAGCCAGAAGAGAGAAGGGAGAAATTAGTTGGTGGTTACTTACTTGAGATAAACTTTTACAAGATCCTTTAAGAATAACTTTTCTTAACCCTCACCGAGTATCAGAATCATTTAAGGAGCTTTTAAAATATTCAATGCCAAGGCTCCACTGTGGGGCATTGATATAAATGAAGAGATATGCTTTAGATAAAGGAACACCTTTATCTTTCTTGTCCATCTCTGGCACACCAGAGATGGTTACTGTGAAGTCTTTTATCTATGACAACAGCTCCCTAACCTCCTAGGAATGTCCCACTGAAGACACATGTCCCTGGAAGATCAGTGTTGTCCCCCACAGGTATTTTTCCTGTTTAGGTAATGAATCCCCCATCCTCCTAGCCTATGTGTCACATACCACAGGACACTGGTTTTTTTCCCTTCCCTATTGCCTCATTGTGCCAAGGTATTAAAGAGACCCTTCAGCTCATAATTAACTGACTTGGTGTTGCTCACCAAGTCCTGATCTGCGAGTTGGTTCTGATCATTATCAATCTCTCCCATTTCATTCTTCTTTTCCCACACATGGCTCACAACACTCCATTCTAGTCAAGTTAACCGAAGAACTTGTGCCAGGGTGAAGAGTTACAGCTAAGCATAGTCCTCAAACTTTTAGTGTGCATAGGAATCACTGGTGAGATTATTAAAAAATGATATTCTGGCATCTTCCATCTGAGTGTGGGCCTGAGAAATTACATCTCTATCCAATCTGCTCTTTATCTATCTGTATATTATCCATAAATTTATGTATCTGTATATTATCCATAACTATCTATATATTATTCCTATGCAGATTAATATGTATATGGAGATGACAAGGTTAGTGATCAATTTTTGTTTCTAGTCTAATTAAATAATTGTCTTTCTTCTGAAAAAAAACAAAAACACTTGAGCAGAAAGCACACTACACTGTGGCTGGTGGCTTTAGTGAAATCTTTGACAATGAGTCATCCTGGAGATCTGGATTCTTTTGCTAACTTGATGATGTTTGCCAATTAGGTTTTTTAAACAATACATTTTGTGTCAAGAATATATCTGTAGCATCTCATCTGAGAATATATCTATCATGTCAAGCTGACATGGTTTCAACATTGAGAGAGTGTGGGATTTGAAGGAGCCAGAGGAGGAGTGCAAGACCACAGCTAGAGCAAACAGCAACAGGAGGCCATTGTTGAATGAACTTGTTTTTCATAAGAACAGATGTTTCAGGATAGAAAGATGCAGCGGGTTTATCACAGCCTTGTGTTCCCTCTGGTTGTAAACCTCCCAGAATGGGTTGAATCTCGGTTTAAGCTGTGTTGCTTAAGTGTAATTAAAAGTGCACTTGCCTCCTGAAAATATCTTAAACACAGATCCTCATGGAAGCAAATTAGATGGAATTCTTTTTTATGACTACCCACCTTTTCCTTCAGAATCAAAAAATGAACTGCAACAATCCTGCCCAGGATCTTTAAATACCAGACTTCAGTGGATTGTGAGATACTATTATGCAGACCTTAGTGATGATCACAAAACACCTTAGGCATCACAAACTTGTGCCTACAGGTATAAGGACAGGAAGGATGAACAATGCACACTTAGCTTTCAGTATCCTGAATGCTGTGAATGAAAGCTCAAATGGCCAAACTCCTATTTCAGAGCGAAGATTTTGTGGAGGAGGCGAAGATGTGTCTTCTAAAAGCACCAAGAAGAGACAGAGCCTCAAACTTAGTCAAGACAAAGTCAGCAAGATAAAAACTGCTTAGGAAAGAGCATTACTATGCTCTATTTTATCACCAAGTCCTCTGCCCCTGCTCCCAAATGCAAGGAATCTAGCTGAGCAGCCCTTGGCATTTTCAGTATTCACAGTTGGATATATAATTTGGGAACTCCTGAGGAAGACTGGCTATTAGACCATTCATATTAAATTACATGGACTTTAGTTTCAGTTCATTACATGAAATTTTCACAATAAGTCCACCCAATTGTTATTTCTTTTGTTTGGCACAGTGGGAAATATTCCCAACATGCAAGAGGTCATTCTCTACCTTGCTTTTTCAATTTATTCATCTTTATCAGTGGTAGGAAAATTCAGCCCCTAGCCTTAACTTCCCAACATCCCTTCTCTAAGCACCCCTGATGCCACTTCATCCGTCCCAGGATGAGCCCCAGAAGCCCCACTGACTATCTCAATGAGAGTTTGGGCAGTCTGCTTGTAATCTACCTCAAAAATCTGTGCTGTGACTCTATACAATGGGGAAGTAAGTGTTCAATGTATGCTTTGGGCACCACCCAGAGGATATTTTGGAGTTGAAACTATGGACAAAGGGCAAATCCTGTTTCCTTTACATTCACCCACAAGACCCAGTGAGTTTCAGTATACATAACAGAGAGATACCAGTTTAGTTCAGCCAGGTGTAGGGAGTAGAATCTTCTGCCCTCTGATCAGCTTCTTTCCCCACAAGCAGTACATTAAATTCAGTAACTTTTCCTCTAGTCCATTTCATTTTCTGCATCAATCGGACTCCTTGAAACTCAGGCCCCTCATAAGTTTCAGGACCACCTGCCTTGGCCAACAGAGTTTCCCCTTTCCTCACAGTGTTCTTCAGAGATAGACTACTTAACAAAACACAGGATGTCTTTTTCAACCTGGGTCACCATAAGAAAGAGCTAAACTTCATAACAAGTCTTTAAGTTGCTTCACTGCCAATAAAATAGGGTTGGAGAAAGCAGCATTTGGCTGCCTCATTTTGATCCTCTTAGCTTTATTACAAAAGGCCTTCTTCATTTTCAGCCTTACTGAGAACTTAATTCACTTGGCTGCCCGTTTAAAATGATTTTTCTGGTCTATCCTCCATCCTCTGAGAAGAATGACCAAAAGCAAGTAAATCTGGAGAGTCTTCCAACTCTAACCCCCTTCTTAATCTCTGTTCCACACAAATCAGGAACCTTTGCTATCCCGATAGGCATGTTTGTCTTGGGCCCTCCTAGTCCCTCGCTGGAGTTAATACAATAGTAAGCACTGCTGGATTTATTGCTTGCATTTGGCTTGGTTAGTACAGTCTCTGCCAATGGAAATAGTATCAGAGGATAGAGACTAATAAGAGAACCAAACAAACATAAGTTTACTACTTACTATACCAGAAAGCAAATCTGACATCTGTGTCCACATATCTATTACCAGGAGCTCAAGAGCAAGTTTCTCCTAATTTTAAGTTCTCAAATCCATATGGTTGTCAGAGGTTTCTATAGCTCTCTGAAACCTTGTAGAATTGGAAGTATCCCCCTGAGTAACCAACGCTTTGCCTCCAACTCTCTTTTAGTAGGAATTTGTTAGAATAAATTTCCCATTCCCTCTTTCCTTCCTGCAAAACTTTAGTATGTGGCTGACTTGGCTCCACTCAGTAATATCCCTTTCATCTCAAACTCTTCTGCTTGGTCTTCTATCAGCCTTTTCATCAGATTGCAGTTCCTAAATCCAGCTGCAGGCCCTGAAGTTTTCATGTCAACTTTTCTCCCACTCCTGAACTTTGCTTCACTTGGCTTCATTTTCTTGATACATTTTTATCTGAGATGGAATGAAAGAAGTAGGAGGATAAAAACTGTTCTCCCAGAACTGTGCCCACTCTTAAAAAATACACTGGAAAATGGATGAACCAACTGTGTTCCTTGGACCTAAAGGCAACTTTTATCTTCCAAATAATGGGAAACTGAGCAAATTATATAATTCTAAGGGGACTACATTCAGTAAATTATTATCAGTTTGCCACTGCTCCCATAACAAGAAAGACTTCTCCACAGGTTCTCCATTTGAACCTCTCTATAAGAAATCTTTATTCAGAATGGGAGGCAGTGGTAAGAGTGGCCAAATGGGGGGGCAGGGCATCCCATGGTGACAATCAGGGAGATTTATGAAGAAGATGTGGTACATTTTTCTTCCTGATAAGGATCCCGCAGAATCTTGCCACATTAACCAAAAGACTCCCTGACGGTCATCAAGTTTTTTCTATGACTAGTCTCAAGCCCATGTGGATATCACAGAAACTTCCACTCCAATTTTAGTAGCCCAAAATAACTGGATGGGAGTGACCGGGATCCCTGCTTGCCATCAGCAGGGGTCCAGTTGACAGGAACTGAGAAGGGTGTAAAGGACCTCTATACCAACCACAGTAACTCAGGCACTAGACAGATGCATCCACGACCCAGCAAGATTAGCAAGGAATCATGCATCAGTGATACAGGGGCATCATAGCCAGAACAAACCTAAAGGGAAAATATGGGAAGGGAGAAAATCATGAATGGTCAAACAAACACTCTGGGGACAATACACCACAGAAAGAAAGTCAACCCACTGCAATTAACAGCACGGATACAGAAGATTATTCCAACCTGACTGAATAAGACATAATTAAAACACTGAAAGATTTAAGAGAAAAGGCAGAGAAGGAAAAGAATGATATACAAAATACAATCAATGAACTGAGGAATGCAAATGAAACCTTGAAGTTTCTGCCATGTCTCTGAGGCTCCCAGAGATCAGATGACAGTGGAGGTTGGGCTGTGACATGAAAGTGCCATACTTCTTCCCCTTTGGGGAATACCTAACCCATTCCTAAGGCTCTGAGCTGCTAGATTCCTCTGAATTCTTCAGGCCATGGCTTCCTCCTTGTAAAATTTCACAGAGCTCTCAATCTAAGTAATTCTGCTGTACTCTTGGCGGGAAGGGAGGTCAACACCCAGAGCTTTTTCTTCCAACTCTCTTTCTACTCTCACTCATCAACATTCTCTCTCTCCCCAACTGAAAATTAACCTTCTTTCCTTGTGGAAAATTTATTCCTGTAGCTCTGATACTCACCTTATAGGACCTTAGGATGTCCTCAGTAAGTGGTGATAAATAGAATTCAGTAAATGGTCACTTTTGGTCCTTGAACAACTAACATAAAAAGATATAAGCGTAAGCTTGATTTATTCTCATCAACTTCATTTTAGCTCCCTCCTCAGTTCTTCACTAACATCCCCAAGTATCCAGGACTCTCCAAATACTTCCCTTTAGGGTCTTGCGTAAGCTTTCAAACATTCTCTCTTCTCATTCCACAGTACATCACTGGAGAACTTCCTACAGAACTGATGTGTAATGGCTGAGGGTAAGAATTCTATTAGAGCAGGTACATTTTTATCTGATTCTGGCATATAAAGGCAGAACTAATGTGGGAAGAACCTCTCAAGAAATTGCTTTTGACCACTAATGATTGATATCACCAACATCACTAATGATATCAATGTTGTTTTCTTGGGAGCTTCTCATTAAGTATATATACAACTGACTGACTCAATACTCTTTCATATTTGAGAATAAGTGTACTTGAGAATAAGTATGCCAGGAACTCTGATTACATAGCTCCAACTTGCCGAGATAGTGACTCCCATCAAAACCCACAAGAAACTAGTGAGCTGAAGAAACTATCAAAGGAAACTGAGTGGATGTTAGCTGTTCCAGGCAAACTGGAGGCAGGTCATGTGGGATCACAGTAAGATCCAGGAATCCCCAGGATGTGTTACAGGCAATGGAGAGAAGAGGGGTTCACTCCAACTTCCTGGGAAAGCTGCTTCATTTGGCTTCAGGGATCACGTTTCTCAATCTCCTTTGTTTTTTGTCCTTTAGGCTCATGTCTCTGTGATTAATGTTCTCACCCTCACTGTTCGATTAGTTTCCTATGGCTGCTGTAACAAACTACCATGACCCAGTGTTTTGAATCAACAACAAAAAAAGTATTTTCTCACTGATCTAAAGGCCAAAAGTTGAAAATCAAGATCCTGGCAGGGTCGGTTCCTTCCGGAGGCTTTGGGGAAGAACAAGTTTCAAGCTTCTCTCCCAGCTTCTAGTGGCTCTAGTGATTGTTGTACCTCTATTTTTTGTACTTCCACCCACACTGAGTTCAAATTCATTTATCTCAAGCATATCCTTTATTGGTTGTTGTCTGTGAACTGTCTATGTTTAATGAACACCTTGTTTTCCAAAGATTAATTTAATCTTTATTCTTGCATGATGTTTCAGTTGATTCTCAGTTATTGAGAACAGTTTTCTTCATTATTTTTTCTAACTTCATTTTTTTTTTTTTTTTTACATCTGGCTTCAGTTTCCGAATGGTATTTCACCCGGCTGTAGAAGTCTCAGTCAACTGGAACATCTTTATCCCCGATTTTCTAGTTCACCTTATTGTTGGTGAGTTGTCTGTCTGCCTGTTTTTTTGTTTGTTTGTTTGTTTGTTTCTGAGGGTTATCTGCTGTCTTTTTTCTCTCTGGTTTTAAAACTCTCGTTTTGTTTTTGGAATTAGGTGATTTTATCTCTCACTTCAAAGAATACATTTCTTTTTAATTTTCCTTGTAAGAAATCATGATTGTTTGTTTGGATATATAGCTCTGTAGAAATTTAGGGTGTACAACCTACCAATTTGATTCATTATTTTTCTTCCTTTTTCTTTAACATGAATATCTTTTATTTTTTTTCCTGCCCCTTTCTTCTTTCAACTTTTAAGCACCCCACCACCATACACACTCACTTCTTCCATCCCTACCCTCACTTCCAGCAATCTCCAATGTGTTCTCTGTATACTTGAGCTTGTTTTTGTTTTGCTTTTTAGATTCCACATATAAGAGAGATCAATACCCCACACACATTTTCTTTCATTTTTGGTTTATTCCTTAAAAAATTTTTAAGTGAAGTAGCATTCCTATATAACATTACATTGTTTCAGTTATACAATATATAGGTCAGTATCTGGATGCCTCACATTATATTCACTGTCCAAATCTAGTTTCTATCTTTTACCATACAAGTGCCCCATTTACCTGATTCAACCACTCCAATTCCCCAATTCCTTCTGGTAACTACTATTTATCTTATGTTTATTTTTGTTTTTTTAATATTCCATAAATTGGTGAAATGATACATACATCACATTTTCTGTTTCTATTTATCCATTGATGGACACTTAGGTTGTATCTATAACTTGCTATTGGAAATATTGCTATCATAAATACCCATATATTTTTTGGTGTGTTTTGGCTAAATAGCCACAAGTGGAATTAATGGATGATACGGTAATTCTATTTTTTAAATTTTGAGGGAATGTCAGACTGTTTTCCTTAGTGACTGTACCAATACATTCCTAGCAGTGCACAGGGGTTTCAATTCTCCACACCTTCATCAACACCTGTTGTTTCTTATCTTTTCCATAATAGTCATTCTAACAGGTGATTATGTGGTATAAAGATGTTGCAAACACTGAACTGACAAATCTTAAACTATGGATCCCAGGAAAAATATTAGATTAAATTATTTAAACAGCAGAGATGAATGAAAGTGACACAGTTTGGCCTCTGAGGCTGGGTTATAAAAAATGTTGCATTTTCTTTTATTTTTGCTGGTATAGTAGGTCTAGGAGTCCTGAGTCTGGATACTCTGGGGCTACCATGCTCAGGGCAAGCCACACATGTGAGGAGGCCATGGGAAAAGGCTTGCTGTTTTGCCCAAGTCCTAGAGTCTCATTATCTTAAGAACCAGACATGTGAGGGAGGGAAACGCCAGATGATTTTACTCTGTTATTGAGTAGCCCTCAACCCTGGAACTTTTCCAGCAGAGTTCCAGACATTTTGGAGCAGAGACAAGCAATCTTTTCTTACTAAGTCCTGACTGATTGAAGATATATACATCTCCCACGCGATCGCTGAGCATAATAAAATGGTTCTTGTTTTAAGCCACTGTTGTTTTGTTTCTCTCTCTCTCTCTCTCTCTCTCTCTCTCTCTGTGTGTGTGTGTGTGTGTGTGTGTGTGTGCGTGTGTGCAGGGGAATTGTTCCACATTAAACAGAACAAATAGCTGTTAAATTCACTGATATTGCTTAGCCAGGCCATGGGAGAAGGGAACATAGTGCGTAGGTCATGCACCTTTCAAACTTGGAAAGTGCCAGAAAGAGTAGAAAGAAATGATTAATTTTGAAGACTTATTCTGGAAGTAGAACTTGGGTGGAATGAGATCACATTTCTGGGTTGAAAAGTAGGTGAGTGATCATGCCCATTTATTGAGTTGGGGAAGAGAGGGAGGGGACTAACATATTTTAGAGAGAAGCAAAAGAAAGATGTGTATATTTCAGGTTTACAGTGCACAAGAGACATTTAAATGGACATGGATGGTGGGTATTGGGACAAATGATTCTAGACTCAGAACAGAAGTCTGCAATTTGAGATACTGAAATCATAAGAATGATCTAGGGGAGAAGGGCAAAATGAGGAGAAAAAGAGACATAAAATTCATCAACTCCAATATTCAGGCAAAATCTGCCAAGGGCTCTATAAAGGTCAGTCCTGCAAAACTTGTCTACCTGGCAGAGGGTATAGAAAGGGTGGAGGAAGTCAGCCCCTTCCTGGGATCAGAATGATAACTCTGCTGTATCACTAGTTCAGATATGATTATCTATGCTGGGATAGCCTCTGCTCTGATAGCCACAACCAACCCACCTATTCTTTCCTATTTACATGGCTCTTCTACATCAACTCCAGTCTAATTGCTTGGAATTACCTGTTACTTTCTGTTCGGCTTGATTCTTTCTTAGGGATCAGATAAGTTCTTTTATCTGTACAATATCTTAAGAGCTATTCAAACTATTGACCAGTTAAACTCAGTTAGGTGGGATATAGAAAAGAAAAGCAAGCAATTGAGGACAGCTGTATGCTCTCTTTATAGCCCTTCTTGGAACTAGTGATCAAAGTAGATGATATTTTGCACATTTAATAATGACCTAGGAAACAATTAAAATAGGCCCACTTTTCAGTATCCAATCTACTTATCTAGGTTTTAGTTGTTCAAGTAGTTTGTTTTCACATACTCTGTACCTGTTACAAAAGCCACAACTCAGGAGCAAAATTGGGAGACAAAATCAAATTTTCTCAACAACTATTTGTTGTTTGTTTCGTCAACTTTGCAGCTCAACAGGCAATTTTTGTTACTGCTGTTGTCCTTGAACACGAAGAATTAATTCAGGGACTTTTGGGTAATTAGACCTTTAATTCATCTCTCCCATCACCCACAGGGATGACAAGTTGTGAGCTTTCCTTTCCTGATTTTCAGTTCCATGATTACAGTGTTGCGTGATTAGCCATAAAAACAAACAGCCTGACTGCCACTTGTGGCATCATCCTTCATCGATCAACTTTTCTTTTCTTCATAAACACTCTCGTTGTACTTGGGAAGGGCTGTGGAAGCACAGAGTTTCTCAGGCAAAGACTTTCTGGGAAATTCCCAAGCAGTGAGCCTCGTTAGGTCAGTGCTGGCAGTGAGTGTTGGGGACAGGGAGCTGCACAGATGCAGGGTCCCTGTGAAGATGGGGTCCTTCCCAAAGTCCAAGCAGACCATGGCTTTCCCAGAGGTACGAGCAGGGGGAGCACATGTCCTTTCTAACATCCCAGAGGGAGCCAGCTCTTGTAGGATCAGCTTAGGCCTACACACCAGTGTACTGAGTTACTAAGTCTGGATCTCACAGGCTCAGGGGAGGTTTTTGGGACCAGGCTGTGACCAGGTCAGGTCCTGTGTTTTTGTAGCTGAGTTCACTTTAGAGAGGTAAGTGGGGAAACTTTGCTTTTTTGACACGTTGATATGACACATTATTGAGTCCAAAGGCCTTCTGAAGTATATATGCTAGGTCATTTTTTCATTTTATTTTAAATTCTCTTTTCTATCAACTGTATTCATGATTTGGGTGCAAGGCAAGATGGCCCATTCTGTAGTGCAAGGGTAGGCAAGAGAGGAGGTTGGAGTCTGGCACAAAGCTACAAATCACTATGGGACTGGTTCCCAGGGGTGCTAGGGTTACTCTGGGGGGTAACTAATTTGTTTGTGTAGGAGACAGGCGTACAGGGAGTTCTGACCAGCTGACACTGGGAAAAGCTTCAGAGAGAGAATGGGCTGAGATAGGGGACAAAGGAGGAGAACATATGCCTGTAAGGGAAGCAGAAAGGTTGCTGGCCATCAGACTGAGGGGCAGGGCAGGGCTACCATCTGAATGGGCTGGGAAACAGTGATGTTAATAGTGTGACTATGTCAAGAACAAAGAGTAGGCACTGAGGTAGGGGCTAATGAGGGGTTGGAGTATGCTCCAACTATTGGAAGAGATCATTACCAATAGTTCTTTTTACGTGGATTTGATTAAAGAATCAAGATCCCTTTACCATTTGGAGCAAATCACCCAAGGCCAGGGAACAAATGAAGTAGGAATATCACTTTTGATGCCTCCTATGTTTACTAAAAGAGATCCTACTTAGCTCCCATTTACCCTTTATTTCACTTCTTCTTCCTCCTCCCCTCCTCCATCCCTTCCTTCAAATATTTATGAAGCACCCATTACATACTGAGGATATAGCACAAAGTCGTTTCTCTCATGGATCTTAGACTATCTTCAGGTGAGTCCTATTACAAGCAAACATAAAACCATTAAATATCACAAGGGGTTAAAAAAAAGTGCTAGGAAGGAAAATAAAGCAGGATAATGGTACCAGTAGAATGATCGGGAAAGGCCTGTTTGCCAAGATGGCCCTGGAGCAGAGCATTTAACTGAACATCAGAGGGATAAGCAGGAGTAAGATGGAAAGGGCTAATGCCTTGGCTACTTAAGAATCAGTAAAGAGGCCTGCCCGTCAGATCAGGCAGAGATGGGAATAGGAAGGGATGAGGTCTGAAGTAACTATAGGCCAGATCATGTGGTAATAGCAAGCTGTATCTAATTTAGTTTCAGAACTTTGTCTTCCTGGGCTAAATTTCCTTAGTGGCTTCTTAATACTAAAGAAGCATCAAAAATAAAGTAAATGCATCTGAAATGTCCTTTCAAAATCTGGAGGGGAAATGCTTTAACTTCATACAGATATCTTTCATAACCTTGCTTCTCCACTCCTCCCTAAAAGTTGTTTGGTTGCTGAGGATGTGTGGGTGACAGGGGAAGGGGGACTTCCTGCTGCAGAAACAGAAAGCATCCCACTATGTTCTTGGGCAACAGGCCTCCTCCCACCCAGTGGATGTCTCCAGGGAGGGCTGCGAGGCGGCGGGAAGTGGGTGACTTGCCAGATGTGGCCTGGGCCCAGATGTCCCCTGCCTTCCTCATGATGAGCTCATTCTAGCAGCTGAAACCTCTCTGATGTCACCTGGCTATTCTTCCTGAGAGAGGAGCAAGCTTTTGGTTTCTATGAGCCTTCAAAACAAAAAGCTCACAGATTTTCATCAACTCTTAGTTTCAACTTGTTCTCTGGAACTATACTACTCAGTGACTGAAAAACAGAAAAACAACTCATGCCATTTGCAATAACATGGATAGAGCTGGGATTATGCTAAGTAAAATAAGTCAGAAGGAAAAAGAAAAATATTGAATGGTTTCACCTCTAGGTGGAATATAGAGAAACTGAAGTTCAGAAAAAAGACAAAATGTCCAGGCAAATCTCAGATCTGAGGCACACTGCAGAGGGGGGGGAAGGAGAAGGGCTAACCAAGGAAGGGAAGAGCACAAGGAATCATGGTGATGGTTCACAGGTGCTGTGCTGTTGGGAAAATTAGTACAAAAATGACAATGATATAAGAGAGTTAAAAGCAAAAACAAAAAATGAGCTCACAGATTTTGGTAAACTTTTGTTTCTCACCTGTTCTCTGGAACTCTGTCACCTTATTTCTGTGAGGTTCAATTACCAAAACCTTTGCAGTTAAATCTGAATGTTGAAAGAAATTATTGGCCCTCTTGTTTTTCTAAGCAAACCAAGAACTGGGGGAGAAGGGGTAAATGGTTTTAAACAAATACACACTTAACATATGGCAAGAGAAAGCTTTTAGTTTCAAATAGAAAAATTAGTTGCCAGTATTTTATTTAAAAAGAAGTAGAGTTCATGCTTTCTTTCTTCTTTCTTTTAAGGACCATATTTTTTGTGGGAAAGTAAAGATCTATGTGAAAGAAAGGGTCAGTTTCTCCTAGTACTTTGCTCCTTTACTAAAAAAACCTACTCCAAATGTCCCAAAACAGATGAATGGATGAAAAAGATGTGGATATATACACAATGGAATATTATTCATCAATTAAAAATGACAAATTTGATGAATTTGAAATAACATGGATGGACCTAGAAGAAATCATATTAGTAGAAGCAAGTCAGAAAGAAAAAGACAGAAACCAAATGGTTTCACTAATATATGGGATATAAGAAAAACAAACAAAAGGCCAGGAGGAAAGTCCAAACAAGCTAACAACCAAACTAAAGGATGCAACTGAGGTGGGGAGGATGGGTGGGAGTGGTCAGGGAGGGGAGGTGGTGGGTGAACCCCAGGGAATACAAAGATGTGAAATATATATATATATATATATATATATATAAATTATAAAAAATAATAAAATAAAAAAGCTGTCTGAAACCCTGTCTTTCCACTTGTTTCTGAGATCATAAAACTTGCTTCCACATCATAGGAAACATGACACCAGAAGCATGCATACGTAAAAACCCCTCATACAGACCTAGTTAAAGAGTCAACAAAAATCAACTTATTTAAGAGTGTTGTGCTGGGTCCAGGTTAGGCTGTTTTGCCCCTAAATGATGATTTTCTTCACCGAACTTCTGTAACATACTTGCATCTTTTAATTTTTTATCCCCTGATTATGTACATGGTTTTTACCTTCACAAACCATCTCTGTCTCTGTAGTAGTTGACCTTCAACTAATTTCTAG
Organism: Uropsilus gracilis; assembly: GCA_004024945.1. Classification (NCBI taxonomy): domain Eukaryota; kingdom Metazoa; phylum Chordata; class Mammalia; order Eulipotyphla; family Talpidae; genus Uropsilus; species Uropsilus gracilis. The sequence goes on along the minus strand of PVHY01003630.1, from coordinate 44,191 downwards.
CTACTGGCCATCTCTTCATATTTGGCCTTAATAATTGTTTTCACTTTAATACAATTCCCAGCCATATTCTGCTCTTAAAAATACTCACATTTCCATCAAGGCAAGCCCAGACCAATCCAGCTCAGGATCTAAAAATATAGTTGGAAATTCCTTAAAAAGGAAATTTCTAATGGTAGAAGTGAAGCATTAAACAGGAGGTAAAGACCATAGACACATGATCCCTTGATGATAGAATCATTTTGATGATTTCTTGTGGGTTATAGATAAGAACTGCACAGTATTGAAAGCAAAGAAGGAAATAAAAGGATGAGAATCATGTATCTGAAAAAACACTCAACCCTTTAGCTTAGGAAAAGAGAGCACATCTAAACAAAATTATTATTTTTAAAATGTGAATAAAGTCAGTTCAACTGAAGAACATAACCTCATTACCTCTCCAAAAGAAAACCCATGAAACTGAGGAAAATTATATCAAAATACTCCAATGAAAACTATCTTTAAGGAAGAATTTGAAAGTATATTAAAAAGAAAACATTTGGAACCAGAGATTCAAAAAGCAGCAACACAAGTGGATCAAAAAGAAAAAGGAAGAAATATAACTTAGTTGTTAACTTAGGTAAGATACAAAAAGGAAAGGAAAGAGTTCCACCAGATGTGAAAACTAAATGACAAATATAAAGGAAGAATAAATTTAAATAGAGATTCAGTAAAAGACTGCAAATAAAAGCAGAAAAATTGACCAAGAAAGTAAAAATGAGATAAAGAAAGAATCTAAAAGGTTTAGAGGAAAGTAAATGAAGTGGAAGACCAGCAAAGCATTCCATTTGGAGTTCCTAAGCAGTAATTATCAAAGCAATGGGACAGATTATTGAAAATTTTAATGCAAGAAAACATTTTGGAAATAAACCATGAATTGAACTTACACAGTGAAAGGGTTCACTTGGTAAAATTGACCTGGAATTATCATCTCAGAGATGTATTCTAGTAAAATAATTTGGCTTTAAAAAAAAAGGTGAAAAATTCTCCTGATAATAACATGAGTATGTTCAAAATAAGGAGATTAGAACTGGCACCAGATTTTTAAAAAAGTAATAAAGCAAAAATAAGAGTGGAGGAACGTTTGCAAGGAAACTAAAAACAAACAAACCATAAATTAAGAATTTTATAGCCAGTCAAGCTGTTCTTCAAGTATCAAAGTTATAGGAAAATGAGTTTGGATATGCAAGAACTCAGGAATTCTGTACATAGGTGCCCTTCCTGAGTCTCACATAGAAGAGGAGGAAATTAAAGAATTAAAAAGGAATTAAAGATAAACATAAATTGAATGTTTCTATCTCCCCAAAAGTCATAGGTTGAAACCCTATCCCCACCTGTATGAGTGGCATTAGGAAGTAGAGACTGTGGTAGGTTAGGATTAGGTGAGCTTGTGAGGGTTGCACCCTCACAAATGGGATTAGTGCCCTTGTGAGTCACAAGGAAGCTGGCTTCTGCTTTCTGCTTTTGCCCCACAAGGGTACAAGGAGAAGCTGGTAGTGCGTGACCCAGAAGATGTTGCTCACAGATCTGACTGTGCTGGCAGCTTGATCTCAAACCTTCAGTGTCCAAAAGTATGAGAAATAAATTTCTGTTTATAAGTCCTGCAGTTTCTGGTATTTTGTGATAGCAGCTCAAGTGTTTACCAAGGCAAAGACTTTTGCTACAAAGAGAAATAAAGATGGGGGCAAACCTAAACACAGTCTTTCATAATGTGTGTTTACTGTCCAGGAAAAGGGCAGATTTGCTGGCATTGGTGGTCCTATATTGAGGGGGTTAAGTAGGGGAAGGAGAAGGAGAAGGGAAATCAGGTAATCCTAAAGAACAGTTTACATGGCCTTTCACAGTGAATCACAAAAGTTAAGGCCATGTTTGGGGAGGGAGCAGGAAGCAAACAGATTTTCACTGAGCCTTTACTTCCCCCTCCTTCTTCTTACTCCAGAAGTTCATATTTCTGAAAAATAACTCATATGGTCCAAATTATTCGTTTATTCTCAAACCGAGAAAGGGTGTATACGCCTTTTTAAAAAGTTAGTCGGTCATTTCCATGTCAGAAGCAGCATTTCACTTTTTAAAAATTAATTCAATTTTAGCCCAATGGATAGCAGTTACTTTCTACTGACCCTCTATATGACCAACTACCTGCTGTCCGCTTCATGATCAGACTTCATGGCAGTATTTTTATAGAGGAACAAAGTGGGGCTCAGTGCAGTTAATAGTGAGCTCCAGGGTGCTTCAGTGTAAGTGGCTGAACCAAGCTTTGAGTTTCTGTGTATTTGCCTCAAGGTCATGCATCTCTGCTAATCTGTGGGGTACACTGTTACTCTTTCCTTCCTTACCTTTCTTCTTTACCAGACTGTAGCCCAGAATAGTGGCTATTTTTTTGTGCTAATCACCCACACACAGATATTCACAGTGTTGAGTGGGAACATGAATCTCTCTTATTCCACGGAAAAGTTTGGCCCCTGAAGGAACAAGATTACCAGAAGAGCTAAATCCTTTTGTCTCCCAAATGTTCAGATACCCAACCAATAAGTGACCTCAGCAGGGAACAAAAAGGACAGCAGTAGTTCTCTGCAATCCCTGTCAAGAACTCCTGCCTTCAACATCTGCAGGGATGGGAGGAAGGAGGGGGGAGAGAGAGAAATATATATATATATATATCCCAGGTCCTCTGCTGTGCTGTGGCACTGTGTTAATCAAGGCAATCAAATGCAATTGAATTAGGATGGGCAGTTTGGAAGGGGCTTTTCTGCCACTTCTGGGGAACAGAGTTGGGTAAGGTCACAGGACGTCCCTCAGGAAGACTGAGACAAGCTGAGCTAAGACAACCTGAGGTATGAAAACCAGCTCCCAAAAGTTTTCCTTCCCAAAGTTTCAGGATGCTAGTTACACGGTGGCGTTAAGGGCATATTCTGAAACCATCTCCACTCCCAGTCAATTCCAATTTCTTCTAACTTCTTAAAGATATTATATCTACAGACTATCAACATCCCCTCTAGCAAATGCTGTCCTGCTAAACAAGTTCAACTACAGTCTCACGCTCTGTTGAAAACCAAGAGAAGGGAACAGGAGAAGGCATTAAAAGACAGAATTTCAAAAGAATCCTGTCAACTGTGCCGGTTAAAGACCTTCAGGGAAGCCTTGCTCTGAGTTGGTCCAGGAACACAGTGCTGTACTGACCAGGGCCTTTCACCTGCCATCGCCTTGGCCTTGAGATCCTTGGCCTATAACGACCTGCCGGATTTTGTTGGCAGTTTGGCTTGCCTGGCCCCTCTCTGCTGACATCACTCTGCTTCTCTGGGGAGTCCAGGGCCTCAGTTAGAGAGCACTCTGCGTGCAGATTCATTTCTCAAGCATGCCCTCTGGGAGCTGCACTCTGCATCTTGAGCTCCAAGGCCTCCTCGGAGTTTTGTCTCACCCAACCCACGGCCACCGTGTGCTGCCCTGGCCTCTGGCCAGCCTTGATGGAGGTCCCAACATGTGTGCCACAACTGAGACAGACCCCCAGAGTTTGGCAAAGAGTACCCCACATGCTAACTTTCATCACTGGTGCTGCCCACACCCCCCACGCCCAGCATCTGTAACGTCTTGGGGCCTCCCAGTGAACTCATGTATCTTTCCTTTTCACAATCCTGGTGAATTCATGGGCTCTGGGGAGCTTATTTTTTGGGTTTCCTGATCTGTGCTTCCACTTCGTGGTTTAACAGTACCTTGCTGGAGGCATTTACATTTACCATCATCGCTGGGCAGCCAGCCAAGAAGGAGGATGGGTCAGTGTGTTTCTGTCCTTAGGTTCTGCACAAATAGGATTTTAAAAGCAAATGGTGAACTTTAAAAAAGTGAATACAAGGGTAATTTCCAACTACTTTCATCTCTCCTCTAAGACAATGGGATTCATTTTTATATTGCACCTCTGGGCATTGTTCATATACTGCCTGCCTTGATTCCGTTTCTTCCATTCCTTTGGAAAAGGAAACGCAAGGAGGGAAAACTTATAAACTGATGTTTTATAAAATAAGGCTCCTTATAACCCATGTTTTGGTTTCTGGGCCTTCTCTGTAGCAGGAATTACAAAATACTCAGCAAAAAATTCTTTGGCAGTATGGGAATTTCAAGGACAGTATTTAAAAGGAAATAATACCAAACCTGTCTGCCTACTGCTGTGGTGTTGCTTTTCTGAACTGTCTGAGAATGGGAGTCCTGGGAGAGCTAGGTGGGCAGGTTTTGGGGCTTCTGGAGAGCACAGATGCTGCTGAGCAGAGCCGATCAGGCAGGTTAAAGGAGAGGTAGCCAAAGGGGACAGCTGCCTGTCTGGTATAACATCAAGTTCACACTTCTGAAAACTTCTGTCTGACATAGAGCTGGCAGGAAGAGGCACAGATTGCTTCTCTTTAGGAGAGGACAATAGCACACATATGGTGGCCCAATTAAGAGACATGATGTCTGAAAGTTGACTGCATGCCCCCTAGCATGCTTTCTCTTTGTTGGAAGCAAGAGTTGGGCATCCACAGTACACATCCATGACTCACTCCTGCTGCCACCCCCTCCCCCCTACAGAATAGGGCCCCACCCTGGAAGAGTGTCTGCTTTAAGTTTTCTGGTTCTTGTGCATCAAGTCGGAGAACTTAGGAGAAAATCATCACGCTGTGCCAGTCTGGGGAGTGAGGTACAAAACCTCTGGTTCCTGCCACAATTATCCCTTTGTCCTCCCAGGCTAACATGTTCCTGGTGTCTGAGACCTTCCTGGCAACCACATTGGACATAAATCATTTAGGAGGCACACAATAACAGTGGGTGAAGTTTTCCTTCTCTTATTTTCTGGACCAATTTTCAAGCAAGGATCTCTCTGGTTCATAAAGGGTTTGTCTCTTGCTAAGGGCTGGCAGTCACAATCTGTGCATTTCCAGACATTCCCTAGAGCTAGATTTTCAGAAGTTCCTTACAGTAGGGAATTTTGATATTGGGACACTAAAATAAAGAGAACAAGAGATTTCTGTTTGTTTCATGTGAAATGAATCTGGCTACCAATACTGCAAGCTAGTTACCAGTCACTTTGAAATGTATCTGACCGTGGTTCCATTTAAGCCCCATCAAACTTTTGCCTATTTACCATGCCTGAACCTAGAGGCAAAATCTGAATCCAAATCATCACAGGTATTTGCTATTATATGTTTACCAAAAAGAACCATGTTTTAGAATGTGACACTCAATTTCTCAGAAGTCATTGGTGCCAATTCTGTTTGTCTGGGTCAATGCCTAAAACTGGCGTGGAAGAGGTTTTCAAAACCAACTCTGCCTTTGTGGTGATTATTTAACAATCTCCATCTGGAGAATTACTACAAATGTTTGCTATTCTCTCACACTGTTGAGGTCTTTCATACACTGGGGGGATATTTTGGAGGAAAGTGACTGGTGAAAGACAGGCAAAGTGGAGAAGAGAGGTATTTAAAAATATTTTGTGCTTTTATTTGGTCTCAACATGAAGTCTCTTGAACTGGCTGGGGGTGGGTGGGAAGTAGTTAGGGGGTGGTAGGGGAGTCGGTGAAGGAGGCAGGAGGAAAGATAACTGGGCAGTTTTCTTGGGAGAATAAATTTTCAGAATCCAAGCACAATTAAAATATGTTCACATTCCAAATTTTATGAGACAGCCTGTTGCTAGGGTGTCCACTTACTCACATTTCTATTTAGAGAATGTATCTGCTTAAACCTATAATGTGATCATCCTAAGACAGAAAATTGGAAACTACGTAGAAAACAAAAGAGCAGCAGATTAGACTTCCCACCCTCAAATTTTAGGTCACTTTTGACAAAAGGCATCGAGAGCACAATTAAAAGAACTGTTCATGTGGCAGTGGGCACTGCCCATGCAGTCCCAGGTCATGTCCCACTGGAGATCAGGCAGCCTATTCAGGCTCCCAGCTGGGGTCCAAGCCCAGCCTAGTGGCTGCCATAATGAACGAGAATGTCGCAACCATTGGCATCGAAACCGTGACCTCTCACTGTCCCAAATGAGGAAATGAAAGGGAAGAAAGAGGAAATGGGATAGGATGAAAAATGGATGAGAACAACAGAGAGGGAACAAGAATGATTGAGACAAATGAAAGAAATGAGCTGTTTATTTCTCCTCTCCTTTGTGTTACCCCAGTGATGTGTTAACTCTTAGAGCTGTTACTGTATCAGTTATGGGCTTACTGTGCCAAACCACTTATAGGAGCCACCATCATTAACTGAGTAGACATGATAGTGGCCTAGAAATGCAGTCCACTTCATTTGACCCCATTTCAGTGGGCAAATAAATAAGATCAGGGATGATTCAAAAGGCTTCTGAACAAAATTTTTAACTCTAACATTTCCTTTCCATACTTATCATTTCCTCTTCCTCTAAACTAAATTCCTTTTATTCTTATCACTCACCAGAATAGGGAATTCAAATTAACTTCTTTCACTCAATAGCTTGCCAAACTATAAACAACTCTCTCAAACTAAGCCGCATCTCATCTAGGGAGAGGGCAATAAAAATAATGATGCATGTGGCCAAGAGTGCAGCAAGACATTTTTATAGCATCACAGATGGCTCTCCAAATTGCAAAGCCGTTTTCTTCCCTTTTTTTGTAGCTCTCAATTCTTCAGTTCATAATTTAAAAATAGTAAAAGCTGTCTATTGCCTATTTCTTAGGTGAATTGGTTGGTTTTCTCTATGTAAAAACATTTTGCATGTTGGACAGAGGTTGAATAGTCATAGGGAACCTCATGTCATGAGAAGGCTAGGCATGTTGCAACATTTGGGGGGAAATATGCCTCAGAAAAGCCCTGATTCATGGCTGTTGAGCTGCTTAAGAGGCCTCAAGTCTGCACAAAGCTCTACTATTTTATATAGCTTTTTGATAGGTCTATAGCAACTAATAAAAGTGCCTGTGGGATAAGGTGATAAGAAAATGAGATTTGCATCTACTCCTTACTCCTGTCAATTTTAGAAACAAAATTGCTTGACTTTAGTTTTCCTCATGGTCTTCTCTGGCTCAGGCCTCAGCCCTGGCTTTACACCATAGTGTGTTCCACCTTCAGCCCTCGAAGTTCCTCAGATTCATTCTCAGAACACCTCTGGTCCCTTCCTTTCTATACAGCCAGGGGCACTAGATACCTGCGACTCGATCACCCAGAGGTGAAATCTGCACTGTTTGGAACACTGGCTCCTGAGCACGCCTGCTTGGAGGTGAATCCTAAATGCTCTCTCTCTCTGATCTAGCCCATCTTCTCATCTATAAAATGGGGTTGACACTAATGTAGGGCTATTGGGATCATAAAATGAGGTGGGGCCCAAAAAGTGTTTTGGGTCCTTTACATAATAAATGGTGAGTCCAGTTTCCACAGGGAGATTCTGAAAAATAATGGGAAGGGTAAACATAAGTGAGCTGGTTGCTGTAGAAAACTGTATGGTGATTCTTCACAAAAATTGAAATTATAGTACTCTATGATCCAACAATTCTACTTCTGGTATATACTCAAAAGAATTGAAAACAAAGTTTTTTGTAAATCTATGCTTGTAACAGCACTATTCCCAAAGCTTGAAAGCAACCTTAGTATTTATTGTTGGTTTAACAAGCAAAATGTGGTCTAGTCATATAATGCAAATTATTTAGCTTTAAAAAGAAAAGGTTTTCTGACATATGATATGACATAGATCCACCTTGAGGACATTACGAAGTTAAATAAGTGAGTCACAGATACAGAAATACTGTATGATTCCAGTACTTGGTATAGTCAAAGCACAGAGACAGAAAGTAGAATGGCAGGTGCTAGGGCCTGTGGAAGTAGGGGGAACAGGTCAATGAGTATAGTTCCAGTTTTGAAAGAATAAAGGGTTTTGGAGATGGATGGTGGGGATGACTGTATAAGAATGTGAATCACTGTTATACACTTAAGTATAAGTATTGCTGAATCATACACTTAGAAATGGATAGGATGGCAATTTTTAAGTTATATGTACTTTACCACAATAGAACATTTTTAAAAAGTATTGGATTAGCGGTTCTTTCATAGGTAAGATTCAATTTTACTTTGTGTTTATGTTTCTTTCCTGCAGGAAATTTGCTTTTTTATATTGAGGTGTCAAACAATTATTACCTAACAGTTTTGCAGTTTACATGATTGAATGAATGCACTTTTGATAGTGCTATGATGTTTCTGATTGCTATGATTTTTTTTTCTTCTTTGATTCAGGACATGGCTTTGGAAAATAGGTATGAACTGGGGGAGGGGCCATGACATATGTCCTCTGAAATGCATCTCCTCAACATCTTACATTATATTTAGATCAGTGCATGTCCTTGAACTTGAGACCAATCATAAGATCCTAGGGTTCCCAGTAAAAGAACATATTAATAACATATGTATTCAACATTGTCTTTAGATAGGTATTAGGTTAAATGCTTTCCAGGTATTATCTCATTCAGTACTTAATGATTTGAGGCAAGTGCTATCATCAATCTCATTTTATAGATTCAAAAACTGAGCTTTGGAGGATTAAGCAATTCCATGGGTCATACATCTAGGAAATGATGGAGTCAAAGTTTGAACTTAGGGCATCTGGATCCAGAGTTCAGGTTTTTAGTAACTTGCTGTGGTTCTAAAGCATATCTTCATGGGCTAGCATGGGCTCTAATACTTTGACATTACACAGTGTTTGACAGGTTCATGTGAGGGCGCTGGCAGCTGGTGCCAGCTACCTACCAGGTGCAGTATCTTTCTTAGGTTGAAACTGAGTCAAAAATTAACATATGCAAGAGATAAAGAATGATTGCTCAGATGGAATGTGCATGTTCAACATATCTATATATTTTAAGTCATGTTGAGTGGCTAGGTTTTAAACAAATACCACACTTAAGCGTTTCTCTTAAGTGGGGACATAAGCTGTATAAGTCATTCCTGCTACTTGATATAATGGTAGAATTACCTTTAGACACAAAGGTAATTTGGAATGGTTGAAATGCCCTTAGACATAAGTAAAAATCTTTAGCTTTAGGATTCTCATTCACCACCTACAGTTTTTCTTTCATTCCTTAAATTCTTATCTACCTATTCTTTCTGTCTCTCTACTCCTTCACAAGAATCTAAGCAACTCATTAAGTGTTGAGTCAATAGATCTTCTCCTGAAATCAAATCCATCCCCTTTAGGATTGCTAAAGCTGCTATCTTTGGATAACAATTTTGCTAGAGATGTTAGAGAAAAGAGGGATAGCATCTTCTCTCGGAAATTCAGCCTGTGTGGATCATACTTAACCTTCTGCTGGTTCGTTAATGCTGTGCTGTTTCCCAGAACAGAGACTTACTCAGGTAACTTTTGTTGAGTGTTCATCAGTACTAGGCCTGGTAAAGTTGCTGCCCAAAGTGACTAATACATGGCAGAGTCAGGATTTGACCCAGGTCTGTCTGACTGTGAGCTTAGCTCTTTACCACTATACTATCTATCCTTCTAGCCAGGGTCAATCTCACTATGTTCCTCCAAGGTAGATGACTTCAAAGAGCTACAACATGTCAGCTGCCATAGCAAATTCTTGGTGGTGACACCAGATTGTGACTGGGCTTTCTGTTCCTAGGGCAAAAAGGAACAAAGGTGAGGTGGAAAAGTCTTTGGAGGCTGGAGAAGAACGTGGTCAAATAAATCGCATCATATATGTAGTCATCTGGACTTCCCAGATGGTCTCATTAACTTCTTTATTTGCAAAAGAAAATAAAGTTTCAAGATTGGAGAGGTTATGTAAATTGTCTAAGGACACAGAGTCAACTAGACGCAGTGCCAAGATCTAATATTTTTGACTCATAATAAATTCTTTTCCTAGTCTATCTTCACTTTGCTTAGGGGTTTACTTATTTTTAAGAAGTCTCAAATATCAGATAATTAAATTACTTATGGCAATAAAATTTCGCATTGTACAGTGTGATGAAAGTCATTCTAATAATAATGTAAGCAGATCTCCAGAATTCATGGGTTATGAAGTGTTTTTGTATCTTGCTAAGCTCGTATACAGAATTCCAAGGCCATATTTATATAGCATGAAATTTTCAAAAAGCTGGGTCATTTCCTAAAACAACTTAGTTATGTACTGATTTCCCATATTGGAAAACTCAGGATTTCCTGGCAATTCCCACTTTCCTTCTGTTCAGGGAATACAAACTCCTCAGGTAAACTCCCCTGGCCTACTGCCTCTACAGTAGGACCAGGTCTGCTGGCCCTTTCTGACATTCCCACCTTCCTAGCTCACTTTCTCAAGATTCTACAATCTTGCCTCAAGCCTTTGTCAACTGAGCTACCTTAGACAGTAAATTCCTGGGGGGTAGAGTCCATATTTCCCCCAACCAGACGGAACTTTGGGCCAGAGCTTTGGGGAGCACACTTCTGGGTTCAAGCACTAATCAACCTTTTACATTCCCCAGACCTTAGTTTCTTCATGAGTGAAATAGGACAATATTCCCTCCCTACTTACCTTTCAGGATTTTGAAGGTTAGAGATTCATGGAATCATAGAGGCAGACAGGCCCTGTGTTTAGCCCCTTAGAGACCTGAGGAAACGGAAACCCAGAAGTATAGTCACCTCCCACTTTTAGAGGTCCCTTAGGATAGGTTAATGGCAAAATCAGGACCAAGCTCCAGGTCCTCACTGATGCTTTTTTTCACTACTCAGCACTGCTATGGTGATAAAGGAGAACGTGCTTAAAATGATGAATCATGGCATCAGCAGCATGTAATTATTTAGGTATTAATTAATAGACTATGCAAAGAGTCAGCATTAATCAAAATGTTTTTCATGTCTTAATAGGGTTTTATAGGTTGTCAGAAATTTCTAAAGTGGACAAAATCTTATGTCCAAAAATAAATACTGTTCCTTCCAGTAAATACAAGGAAAACAGGAAACTTAACCAAAGATATTTAATCTCAATCTTCAGTAACTATCTCTTCTTGCTTTAAAAGAATACACTTAGATGCAATTTATGTACTTTAACATTCACCATTTTAAGGTATATGGTCCAATGGTTGTTACTGTGTTCATAAGGCTGGGTAGCCACCACCGCTATCTAATTCTAGAGCATTCTCATCATTTTGCAGTGTGGTGAATATCAGTTTGGTCAGGTTGAAGAGAGCTTCCTTGCAGTTTGGCTCATGGTCCAGACATTTGATTTGGGAGCCTCAGCTCTGAGGAGATGATCAGCTGCTTCAAGTAAGCTCCTTCTCTATTAGTCCATCTCCCCTTAGAGATGGACTAGGAGTGGGGATGAGAAAAGTACCAAGTCTTACAAAAAGACATAGCAATGAGAACCAGAAGCTGAAAAGTAAAACTCAGACATCAATATTGATCAGCAGGGCTAATATAGAAGAAAATCTCTTAAAGAGTATGGAGAATTGATCATGGGAAGTGTGACTGGTTTATGACTTTGTTCAGATAGTAGAAGAGGAAGAACAAAGATGGAGAATGATCCTAAGTGTCACTATCACACCTGAGGCCTTTTTGCAGGTAAATTCCTTCCCCACCCCCACTGTGGCTTACTCTAAACACCTGAAAGCCCCCTGTGGAGCTGCTTGACCCTCCCCTTTCACAGCTCTCTCACCTGCGTGGACAGTCACCTGCTACTTGTCTGTGTTCCTGAAGAATATTTCAGAAGGGAAGAAGTTCTGACTCTTTTGTTACATATCCCCTGGTCCTCAGTATCATCTGCCACCACATGCAATGATCTCTTGAATAATCTGACTGCAAGCCCAAATTTTTCCTTCTAAATCTTTATAATATTCAAATTGAAATCAAGGACTGGAATATATGCATATCCCATAGCTCTTCCAAGTAGACACACAAAGCAGTAATGAAACCGAGGTAACACCAAGGTAGTTTTTACTGAGAAGCCCTCATTCTGGTCTGAAGGAAACAAAGGACTAAATCTCTGCCTTCTTCACAAGTACATGAGCTGTCATGTCCTCTATAAATTTTATTTTCTGGATTGACCATGTGCACTTCCTTCACTTATTCCTAAAATATGAATTCATTTCTTCATTCATTCATTCATTCATTCATTCATTCATTCATTCATTCATTCATTCAAACAATGTTTTCAAGGCACTGTGCCAAAGGCAATGGGTAAATGAAAGTTCCTGACACAGTTCCCTCCTTGAAGAAGTCCAGAGTCCTTGCTGGGTGTACTCTTACCACCCTCTGGGATTTCTCTGATTAGTCAATTTTCCTTTTCAAGTGTGATTTCCAGAACTTGATGTGACAGTCCTGTGTGGCCTGTCCAGCACAGAGTTCAGAGGAAGGGGAGGGGATCATGACTGCAATCTGCATATCAGATTGAACTCATAGAATGAACAGGTTCAAGGGGAACATTTCACACTGTCACTAATGGTTCCTTAAGATGTTTTTGAAAATAATCGGAAGGGAAGCCTGACTAGCTGGCCTGTGAATAAAGCTGTTTCTAATTTGGGGGGGGGGTCTGTTTGTCTCCAGAGCACAATGGACACTGAGGTGCCTCGGAGGTGCTCTCCCTTAATGATACTGGTTCACACCTGGCAGCCTCCAGCATTTACCTATTTGAAGAATGTGGGGTGGGTCCCCTTAATCTAGCATCTGACTCAAACAACTTTGATTCTTCTATTCTCTTAGGTTTGGGGTATTTTTTCCCTTTGGGGTTTTGCTTTGAGGTTGAAAATGTGAATTTGGGGATGATGGCCTTTTCTGGGTACTTTCCGTATGTGCAAGGGACAGAATCCCCAGGGCCAGAAGGCCAACAGAAGAAAAAGCGCTTTTCCTCTGTGACAAGTGGGATAAATGTGGGAGAGCGCCGCTGGGCTTGGGTGGCCACGAGACTCAGGAATGATTCCAGAGAAAATAGAGTGTGTAAGAGTCCTTCCGTCCTCTAGCAGAAAATAATTTGTGCTGAGTATTTATATATCAGCGGTTTCATTGTTTAATATTTTCAAACAATTTTTCTTGGCCTCACATCTCTTCATTTACCCAATATTTATTAGGCACTGGATATGTACCAGGAACTTTAAGTTACAGAAATAACTACTATCATTAGGGTCTTAAGAAGAATCTATAACTTATGGTTTTCCACATGATTCCCAAAACACAGTTCATTCCTAGCCATGGGCCATAGTACAGTGGTCACTCTGTGGAGGCAGTTGAGGATAGAAATTGGAATCCTGCCAAGTGATATTTTTTCTGCTGAGAAGTCATCAGCTTGAAAATGAATCTGAGGAGGCTGTTATAGGGCCATGGTGAGGGCTGTTGCCATTACTCCTTGACTTTGTTTCCAGATTCCCTGTGGAACTCTGTGGCACCTGACAGCTATGTCTGAAGAACATTGTTCTAGTGAATAGAGAATCATTTCATTAAATATTTTAAACTTTTTTTTGTTATAGTGTTCTTACTAATGAACATTTTGTTATATAGTCTCTTAAAAGTTGGAAAATAGAGGTAAATACCAAATAGGAAAAGTAAATCATCTACTACTCCACTATGCAGAGATAAACGCTATTAAGATATGGAATAAACATCTCTTCATATCCCTAGATCTGGATTTTTTTGAAAACAATTTCATATCCTGCTGTTTATGTAACAATATACGGATAACAGTTACCCAGGTCACTGTCCCTTCTTCTACAGTATAATTGGTATAGCTGCATGCTATTCCATTGAATGTGTATACATTATTGATTTGACTAATTGCATATTATTGGGGTCTCAGATTTTCCACATTTTATATATATATATATATATATACACACACACACACTTAAGTATGCACATATGTGCATATATGTATGTCTAAATATATATACTTATATTTATCTCTATCTTTTCTTCCTCTTTCATTATCATTCTAATTCATTATTATTTTTTTTAATAATAAGCCCAGAGTAGACTTTGGCTAAATGGATAAGCCAAAAAAGTAAACTGAAATTTCCATGGAGAAGTTCTGGATTCTGAGTTAGATCTTTGTCCTGAACTCCAAATCAGCTGTGTGACCTTGAACTTAATTCATTCCTACATTAAACGGGGGACATGGTCACACACCATTGTATTTCAAAAGATGTTTTTGGAAAGAATATGATAAGAGTTTTGATAAATAGGATAGAATGGACACTTATGGTTGACTTTGAACAATCATTCTAACAAGTAATGATTTTTTCAAATGTTTGCCTCATTACCATTGTAGTTCTTATGCCTATAGGTTAGGAGTAAATTATCTAAGCATCATCTCTTCACCCCTCCCAGTGATAAACACAGGAATGGGCATACAAAAAACCTATTTATTTTTATGAGATTCAAGGGGAAGCTTGCTGGAGTTTCTGGACAATTCCCTGCTTTTAAGAGAACTATAGGAAAAAGTGGTTTTTTCCCTGAACACCATTATGCACAAAGATTAAGCTTGGGCATATTGCTGCATAGCCATATTACTCCCAGTTTGATAATTAAACTGAGTAGAGATGAACATCATGGGGAAGTGGGACTGGAGCCACCAGATTAGTCAGCCTTGAAGACTGACCCACTTTTAAACTTCCAGTTTCAGACCTAACACTAGTGGTGTAGACGCTGAATCAGTTGACTTGAATTATCATGCCAATTCTGATTGCCTTTTTCATTTTATTTTTTAATTACAGGAAATTTTTTTTAGTCTTTTATAAGGTTCTTTTCATTTTCCTGTTTCCTCACCTTCTCAATTTCCAAAAAAATACTATGCCTCTAGGGAATGTGTGCGTGAAAAGGATAGTGTTTATTCCAACAGTTCAGAAGTGACTTACTTAAATCTGCTGACCTAAAAGAACCCAGCCCTGCTTTTCGAATTTCATCATAGACTCAGTAGAATGTACTATTAGAAGGAACTTTGACACTGGAAGGGAACTGAGGTTCGGAGGGATTGCCATGCAAAGCCCCTGACAGCTGGTGTTTCCCAAGCAGCAGTTGCGGACACCAGCCTGGAGTGCTGCATGACTCCTCCCATTCAGAGGAGAATTTCAGCTATAGCTATCATTATAATTGGCTTTTTCTACTCTATGTTTCTGGGCTAATCAAAGTATCCCACTTGCAGCAAGACCCCAAAGAGCAATGCTCCTATCTGTCACAGTAGGAGACCAATCTTTAGTGTTCCCTGGTTATTTTTTCTAGAAATCCTTGAGAAGTCTCCCAAGTAAGCCAGCCTTCTTCCTGCCATTCTGCAGTGCAGGACTGTAGAACTGGTCTACCCTTCCTGCTTCCCTGATTACTGTAATTACTGCCTCTCTGCACTCACAGGTCACAGTCCATGATGCTGCCACCCGCTCCCACCCCCACCACACACACACACACACACACACACACACACACACACTTTCCATTGAGCATGTGGATCATGGTCCACTCTTTTTGAACTGTCCCTGGGTTGCCAACCACTCGCATTCTTCTCCAGTTGAGATGATGACTCTTGCTTCTTGCGGCTGCTGATTCCGAGTGGGTTCTCCCAGCAAAGCTGTGGCCCTAGTGGGCAGCTTGCTCACTTTGTTCTCTTACTCAGCCTGCTCCTCCCGAGATAATATGTGTAGTCTGGGAATGGGCTTTACCGGGGTTGGCTCTGTTACAGCATCACGCTGTGCACGGGACCACGCCCCCCTCGGTAACCAGCTTACTCTAGCTTTTCTATCTGTGGTATCTCGGAAACCTCACTTCCAAATTATGTGATACAGCTAGAGCAAGAATTCTCAGTCTATGATGAACTTTGGGGTGGGTATTTGTTGAACATCCATGAATCCTTTAAAATGTATTCAAAGTAAAATAAAAATTTATTCGTAAATAAAAATTTATTTATGAATTTTATTTATTCATAAAATAAAAAATTTATTCATGGAAAATAAGCTTGAATGCCAAAAGGTTCTGTGACTCTCTAATGATTAAGAACAACTGCTCTCTAGATGATCTCTAAGCCGATTTCTGTGGCCTTGTGGCTCCATAATACAGGCCTGTAGCAAATATACCAAAAGCAAAATCATTCAGTCACTCTTCCAAACTACTCTGTTCTCTCTACTATACTCTATACTCATTCCTAAGTGTATACAGAGCTTATGCAAGAATTCATAACCTTATAACCTGCTATAAATTTGTAACAAGAGATGCTATGTTGTTTTAAGAGCATAAAAAGGAACTAGAAGTTGAAGTTTTTATTAGCAAAATACTAGTATTCTATCTCACTAAAGCCTACTTATGCTAATTTCAAGTATTGTAAACTGGGCGATCTTTCTTATAGTAGTAAGGTCTTGGAAGCTATACTACTGGAAGAATGGTGGGAAAGGGTAGTACTTAGAACTGCCTCCCTTCCAGGTGCTCATTCCTTTCCAGGAGTGGAAACCTGGGAGAGCAAAGGGGTTTACTGCTTCTCTTAGTAGCTGCCTGTAGTTCCACAATTGACACCTAGATTGTGTTTTCCTGTTTTAACAACCCAATGATTGTGGTAACCACTTATATGGAAGCATGCAATAACTAATAGTTGAAACTGTCAATTGATTTAATGATAACTGAAATATAGGTTATAGCAAACTCATACAGTTGGAAAACAGTCTTTGAAGAGTAAGTTAAAAAAAGTGCCTATACTAATTAAATTTGGAAATATTTAGCATTAGCTTAGTAGTTGAAAACCTGACTTAAGTGTGATATTTAGGGGAACTTGCCAAGTTCTAAAAATTATTGCAAAATGTACATAGCATAAAATTTGCCATCTTAACTATTTTAAAGTGTACAATTCAGTAGTTTTAAGTATATTAATATTATTGTGCAACCAATTTCTAGAACTTTCCATCTTGCAAAACTGAAACTCCATTTCTATTAAACAGCCCTTTCTCCAGTCCCTGGCATCCCCCTTATATTTTCTTTCTCTAGGTTTTAAATTACTCTAGGTACCTCACAAGAGTGAAATCTTGTCCTTTTATTTTTTTGAACTGGATTCTTTTAGGTAGTATAATATTCTTCAGAGGACCTGTCAATTTTTACATTTGTTATTTTTCAATTTGTAAAGAAAAAAGTAATTAACAATATATCATATGACCAAACAATTGACCCAAGCAGACAGCTTCATAGGCAAATAAATATTCTTATTCACATCACTAACTCTCAAAACTTCACCTGCAATGCCCACCAGGAAGTCTTCTAAGAAGAGGAAGACAACGTCAAGGAAATAGGTACTGGTCTGTGAAAGAGACACCAGAGTGAGGACTGGGAAGGTACTAAGGCATCTCTTCCTGGCAAGGACTGCTCCTCTGGTAGCTGGTGAGCAAACGAGGTTAATGATAGGAAGGGAATTAGGGTGATCATTTGTGAACTCTCTGGTCTTGCTAAAGATGAATTATTTCCTTTCGTCTTCAAGAGATGAAAATAATTTATGACACCAGTCATTCTATAGACACTTTGAGAAAATAGGAAGACTCGGTTCTTTTAAGAGGCTCTGGCTTGGAAGTATCCCCCACATTTCCCCATAAAGTCTTCTATAAGCTCAGCATTTGTGGGTGAAATGGCCTAAATATGTCATCTCTTTATATCTTTTCTTTTCATTGGAAACAGAAGCTGATTTTTCTGTTCTGTATTTATATTAGAGAAAACCACCTCTGGATCTTTGTTTAAGACAGGGAGGCCATAAAGAGGAGCAACTCAAAAGATGATTGTGCTGTCAGGCTGACAATGAAGAGAGCAGAAGTTAAAGAAGTTACTGAGAAGTAGTTAGTCCAGGAGTGAGGGCACAGAAGAGAAATGGAAGCAATGAAATAGAAAAGTTGGACCTGACATGAAGAAGTTCTTATGTGAACAGTGAAACCAGGAAGGGATTCTTAATGAACTGAACTGAAAAGTAGGGCTTGAAGAAAGCAAGTAAAAGAACTTCCCTTCTTTGGCTAAAGGAACTCAGAAGAAGAGCTAATGGGATAAGAGCTAAGAAAAAGAAATAAGGGAAATAACTCTGCAAGGAGGACCTTTAACTGAAGCACAAACTATAGCTGAGCAATACTGAACATCCACGTGTAGTTTGAATAGGATGTTCCTGTCCTGAGCTCCCTCACACAGAAGTGGGGGCCCACGAGAAAGGGGGTTTTCTTCTTTATGGTGTCAGTTCCTGAAAATATTTAGCATTACTATTCAATATAGCTGGACAAATATGGTCTATAGACAATGCTGCGTGATAGCTCACTATTGAGGAAACTATTTTCCTTAAAGTTTCTAGAACATCTGAATTTCTGACTCATGGTTAACTAATAAATCCTGATTTTAGTTTGGAAAATGAAAGTACTTGGTCTGGAATGTGAATGGCTACGAAGCAATATAACTCATGAATGGACCCATCAGGGTTTTTCTTGGCAGGAGACATAGAGGTGATATCTGAAGAGAGTAGAAACTGTAGTGTGTGTGTGTGTGTGTGTGTGTGTACATGGTTTCTCTTATGACCCTGTTATATCTGTTTGTTTTTTTAGCTTTGTGACATCTGGCAACATTCAGTCTCTCCTACAAGCTAATGTTCAAAAAACCTGAGGTGACCTAGTGTCATTAAATTGTCAGCAGCTGTGTCCAGTGTTAACAATCTGTTATTAATCAGAGTTGAGTGTTACTTATTAATAAAACAGTGCTTATTAGTTTTTTATAAGTATATGGTAATGGTTAGCATTAAACCCTCAAAGACTATAGCCTCTTAGCTAAGGGACTTTAACAAAGAGAATAACAATAGAAAAATTTGAGAAGAGCCACCAGCACATAAAGGAAAAAGGAGATCAGAGAACATTAAAAAAAAACCTTCTCTCTAATGCAAAATTCTGTTTACAAGAACTTTTGAAATGCTTAGAGAAAAGGGATAATGCTGTTTTTGAGGAAGAGAAGGAGTTAATATAAGAAACCACATCTCTCAAAGAGAGAATGGAAGCCTAAAATCTAAAACTGTAGGATCAAGCAGTTAGACCTCATTTCTTCCTTCCACTGGCTGCTAACAGCCTGAGGGTGCACCCCTTAGCAGGATTTCTCTCACAACCATGGAGTTCTCAATTTTAGCATTCAGTTCTCTGGAGGTATCCACTCTAACTCCTACAGAATGTGACATAATCTGTGAGGCCCCCCAAAGGCATCTAAGCAAAGTCACAGGTCAACCTAAATCATGGTGCTGCTCTTCTTACTCCACCCACCTCCAGTGACACAGAGATTAAAGGGTCTCTGGTGGCCTTCTGCAAGTTGAACTGGGAGGGGCCACCACTGGAAACCTATGACAAAAGACTGGGGGTCAGTCCCAGGATATTGTCTCACCAGAAATGTGGTCTGAAGTTACTAGGATTTGAGAACTCACTAGAGATTCAAGGGAACCTGGCTGAGAAGGAAGGTGTAACCCAGAGCTTTTGAACATAAATGCTTACAAGCATGTGCACACACCCACCCCCCACACACACTATATATGAGTGTGAACATACATTTGTGGAGAAGTGTTCACAGTCACGGAAACTGTACATCTGCCCAAATTATTTCATGTTTTATTTCTCAAATTACAGGAGAAATGTGATCATCGTGAAATCGGGTAAGAAAACAGGAAAAGCAGAGAACTTAACTAAACTTACAAACAGGAGCAACTGGTCCTTTAAATTCAGCCACTCATTAGGTTCATCTCAGCCCATGCAAACAGTAGTAAGAACACATTACCCTTAAGAGGAGGCAAAAACAAGATTTTTCCACTAAGAGGATGAAATAGACAAAAGTCACTGAGCATGCAAGGGACACCCTTTGATTATTTTACTGCACACTTCTGTCTTCAGTCCAAAAAAGCACATATGGGTCCTTTAGCCACATGTGTCCACAAAATGGTGGCTATCCTACCTTCAAGCCAAATGAAAAAGCCAAGGTAATGCCATCGAGCCTCCTCCAAAGGCACAGCTATTCACATTAAACCAAATGAAGAAACCAAAATGACATCATTAATCCTCCTCCAAAAGTGGGAGATGCAAGTTCAATGAAGATGTAAAGATGGCATCATCAATCCTCTTCCGAAAGGCACAGCAATAGCCTTCTTTCAGCCCAAACCACCAAGACTCACTCATAATAATACAGGGTAGTGATGCAGTTAAAAACTGTATTGGTGCCAAAATACCCTGGTGGGCAGAATCTGAGAGAAAGACCCCATGAGAGAAAATGGGAAGCGGGAAAAGGGCAGATAAAAAGGACAAGCAAGGAGAAAAAAAGGAAAGAAAGGAGACAAGAATGGCAGACTGAGAGAACAGGCCCATGTGGCCTGGCCAGGGGAAGCCCCCTGAAAGAGTGAGCTGGTGGTGGCAAGGAGCAATGATGGGAGAGTGGCAAGTAGCTGGTGAGGAGTTGGATGCCAGAATGGCAGGCCAAGGGTGACCAGGGACTGCTGAGGGCAGGCCTGGTGAATGTGGCCAGATGCCACTGAAGGTGGTCCTGGTAAAGGAAATGTGTGGAGCCACAGCAAGGCAGCATGTTTGGAAAGCTGATTTTGCATTAGCTTTTGCTGGAAAAGTTTGAAGAGTCTTGGAGAAGAGGAGCAGATAGGAAGCTGTAGAGAGAAGAAACAAAGAGAAGATGCAGGAGAAAGACTAGACTTTGCAATGCCTAAAGGGGGCACCATCTTGGACATTTTTTTGGAACTTTTGGACTAAATGGTGAGTGGGGTAAGATAACTGGCCAATTGTGGCATTAAGGACTTTTTATTTTCCTTTTAATTTCCTTTGTTACTAAAACCCTGTTGTTAAGCTGCATTTGAGTGGCAACTGCTACACATGGTTGATACGGACCTTAGGGAACCTAAGTGGCAGGAGCTGCATTTTAAAAGTGGCCTGTTGGTTGGAGGCTTCTACCCATTTTGACCTGATTTCTATGACAGTAACAGCAACCACTTCAGATGTCTCGCAATGAAAGCAGCAACACTCCAATTTCTCTTCAGGTCTCCAGACAATTCCCAAGCTTCACAATTTCTAAGTTAAAGCAAGTTTTCAAGTACCAAATTTCCAAGTCAGCTTACACAGGTCACAAGTTTTTCCAACATGTTTTCCCAGGCTCCTCACCCACCCAGACTGGGGATGGAAGCCCACAGCGTGGCTTCATTCTCTGCCCTGCTACCACACAGGGCAGCTCCTGCAACAGCTCTGAGGCCTCCAGCATCTCTGCTGCTCCTCTGCTTTATCTCTTCTCTAGCTTTCTCTCTTCATCCATGCTCCTTCTTAAAACTAAATCCCCTCTTCTGTTCCTTTTTTGAAAAACCTTGAATTCCCTCCTCCAAGTCTCCACCCACCAGAGCAAAATGGCTGCCATCTTAATGGAGCATTAACAAGCTGGCACCATGGCCTCCCAATTTCACCATAGCACCCCTATCAATTGTAGGGAAAAACCCTCATAAAACACAAAAATATACAAAGAAGAAAATAATCCCAGGCCAGGAATGGTGGCTTGTGCCTGTAAGCTTCAACCTATGAAGTGGCCGGGGCTAGGGATCATGGTTCGAGTCCCGCCTGGGGCCCGAAGCAAGACCTAGTTCCAAAAAAATAGCTGGGCATGGTGGCGCGCGCCTGTAACCCCAGCTACTTGGGAAGCTGAGGCTGGTGATTTCTTGAGTCCGTGGTTCCCCGGGCAAGGAGAGCCTGCAGTTCCATGGGCAAAAATAGCGAGACCTAGTCTCAAAAAAAACAAAGAAAAGAAAAGACAAGAAAAAAAAGAAAAGAAGATAATCCCATCACTGTGAGAAATATTGACTATTTTATATCTCATCTTTTATCTTGGCAGATTGAGAGTTCTTAATTTGTTTGTCAAAATTGAGATCTTACTTAAATTACAGTTTTGTTTATGTGATGCTTTGCTGTTAAACTATTTTAAGTTAATGGTGTACTGTGACCCTCATGTTCTCATGATTCTCAGTGCTGGCCTGGCATCCCATGTCTGGGTGCACCCAATCAGACAATTTAAGTGCAATCACATAAACACATCTTTTCATAACTTTCCCTCAAGGCATCAGTAAAATGATAAAATCTCTACTTACCACAAAGGACACCCCTATTTTACTGGGGGCTGGACCACAGAATAATCTGTGTTCTATCTTTCTTTGTGAGTGTTTCTGGGAAGAAAGTATATTCTCTCTTGTGACTGGATTTATTCTCTCTCTCTCTTTCTCTCTCTCTCTTTCTTTCCCTCTGTCTCTCTCTTTTAGTGGGGAGATGGAGTATTTTCCTCAGCTTCAGAACTGAGGAAAATACAAACCTTTGCTTTTGGTGCCTGCAGGCCTTCCCTGGCTTGGAATGGCAGCCTCACAAGCTCAAAGCTACTGGCAGAGGAGTACACATGGGGCTTGGAAGTCTGTGGTGTGGGAGCTTCTCTTATTTGCTGCCATTTAAAACCATCTGGGGTAGGGAGGTAATTTGCTCAGCCCTTCAACTTGTATGACCACACACATTCTTTTAAAGATGTTTACCAGCTTGACAGGAAAAACAATTCTCTTCAGAAAAGTTCAAGAAAATATTCTTAGTTTTCTATGCTTTCCCCCTGTCTGATTTTCCATAAGAAAAGTATGTGTGGCCTCTTTAAACCAGGGTTTAGATTTCCCTTTGGGCTCCAAGACTTTTCCTTCACAGCTTCCTCTTGCTACTGTGAAATGCTGATGCCTGAGGTGGCTTTTCCTTTCTTTCCTGCTCTAATTCCTAAACGAATCCATGGGTCCACATCCCAGTGGGGGAAGAAGGGAGGGAGAGATGGTTCAATATTCTACTGACCCTGCCAGGCCAGCCTACTCAGTTGTGACTGGGGCAGAGAGTCTTCGCCTGTGGGGTGGGGGAGACCACAATCTGACAAGATCCATGAGGATAAGTAGGGGCTTTCTTTTTGAGAATTCTACCTGCTTGCTCTCCTTATACCCCCCCCCTTGTATCACCAAACTGGTCATAAATTTAAAGAGAAAAGGAAAAATGTGATCCTCAGACCTAGGGAAGAAGAGCAAAGTAATTAGGAGCAAATTACACAGAGTAATGAGTAATAGCACATTACAGTGGCTAGTCCTTTACATTTTACAGAGTTGTTCCTATCTTATTTTCTCACTAGTTCCTCACAACAGCCTGAAGAGGAATACACAACTGGTACTAAGATTCTCTCTGTAACTATAGATTGTGTGTGCCTACATCACCCCTCAGGACAGAGGAACTCATTTCCCCTGTTGTAAGATGTGTTGGTTGCTGATGGCTACAGCTGAATACCCCACTGGGAATTGCACTCCATTAAAGGGATATATTCCACCCATTCAAGGTTACCCCCTCCTTTTCTTAGCTTTAACTCCAAACTCTAAAGGGTCACCCCAGCTCCAGAACACCCTGTAGAATCAGTTGAGAATTCTGAAGCAGCTGTGCCAGAGTTCAACGAATGTCATTGAAAATTGCTTATTCTTCAAATTCAACAACGCACCATGACTGTCTATTCACATTGATGAATACAGGCATATATAGTCTTTAAGACACCCCATTGTATGGATAGCTAGCAACTTATTTAATCAATTTCTTATTGCTGAATATTTAGGTACTTTCCAATTATTTGCTATCAATTATAAGTACTTTGCTGAACATCTTTGTATATACATCTCAACTTTGACCAATTATCTTTAGGATGAGATCCTACCGTGGGATTGCTGGGTTAAAGGACACTACCCTCTAGAACAGTGTTAACAATTTACATTCCTATCACAAGTGTTGGGAAAATCCCCAAACCAGATGTCTTAATTCAAGTTCATAAGAATAAAACTCAAGAGATACCAGCTCTGCAGCCTAAGCCACATCACTACTTAGTTGGCTTTCCTATTTTTCAAGATCATTCTTTCAAATCTTGTCATTTCTCCTTAAGCTTACACCTCTCTCCTTCCCCTCATGTACCAGTTAGTATCCAGGCAGGTTTCATACCTAAAAAAACCAAACAAACAGAAAAATAGAAGTCATAGAGGGCAACACTCTACCTATTATCTACCTCCAATTGAACACACACAAACCTACATGCACTATGTATTGGAACCAATTTTTTGTGCCTTCTTCGTTCACTGTAACAGAGTCCTCATAGGTGACAAGTCCTGAAAGCTTACTTACACCACAGAGTACTCAAGAACTTGTCCCTCAATTATCCCTTTTCTCCATTCTCCTTCTCCTCATAATCCTCATTCATCTCGTTCCTTTGATCTTCTCCACCTCCACCTCTTTCTCTCTCCAACAACATATAGCAAATGTCATTTCCCATCTTAAAGTATAAACAGAACAAAAATTACAAAAATAAGATAAAGAAAACCCTCTTGAGCCCAAGTTTCCACTAAACTTCATTCCAGTGGGGGTTACCAATGGGGTAGGCCATAGTAAGAGTGGGGGTTTCTATGCTAAATTCATTGGGAACACGTCACCATTTCAAGTAACATGCTTGGAGTTTCATTTTATTGATTTACTTTTAGTGTAGTTTTTAATTGATTATATATTTATTTTCTTAAAAAATCTCTTGGTGAACCTGTAGAAATTAAAATTTATGTAAATTCAGTTTAGTTGGAAATGTTCTCAAATTTTTTTCTACTGAATCAAATGAAACTTTAGTAATACAATGATATAGTCATCAAAAAAGAAAAGCTCCATTCCAAAGGCACATTCCACATAGTGCAAAACTCCTACATTCAAAGCAGAGATGGGTTAATTTTCCAGTTCCTGAGTGGAGTGATTATGTAGGTGTCTATCTTTTTAAACATTTGGCCTTATTCAAAATCTTTGTCTTTTTTCTTTCTTTCATAAGGAAAAGGGAAAATTACATTTGTGTCTGAAAAGAAATTTGGTACAGGTTCTAAACGAACACATCAAATATTCTCTAGTCTTCTTACATTCATAAGGGAGTTATTTCTTTACCTTGGTGTAAGTAAGAATGACCTAGTTGCTCAGTTTTCAGTGAGTTTCTGAAATATAGCATGTGACACAGGGAACGAGATAAATAAATTAAAAGCTGCCCTAGATGACAATTTGTACCATCTTGCTTTGACTTTACAATTTGTTATCACTAATGAAAGAAATCTAGGCCCCCTGCCATGATTGAATGTATCACTCAAAACTTTTTAAAACTGTAGGCAGTTGTTTCTACTCTGCCTGTGACCATCAACTGGAAAACCCTTTGTGTGCTTAAGATCCTCCTCTCAGAACATGGAGATATCCACTTAGCACTACCTTTAAGATAAAAATAGAATGGAGAGGAGGGTGGTGTGTTTGCAGATCTCTTACCACATGTGAAGTAGAGTCATCACAGTTAATAAAAGTATAAATTTTTCCATCCATAGACAGTCACAGCTGAGGAACCTATTTACAGGTATCTTCAGCCGATGATTCTTCAGCTCTCTCCTTCCTCTTCAGACTTTGTGGGTTCACAGTGTGGAAGTCTTGCCTTGGAATTCCCTAGGCTAATTTTTCTGTAATCTTAAGCCTGTTGGACCCCACGCTGTGTCTGGTGATATTAGTCAAAGACAAAGGTTCTCTTCCTTTTCAACTAGCTGAATACCTCTAAGGAAAGATCAGAAACCCAAGAAGTGACCCCAGAGTCCCTGACTAGGGAAGGCCCTGCTTCCCTCAAGGCCTGACTTACACCCCAGCAGCTGCCTTGTGCAAACTATTCTGTGGAATTCAGCAAACAGAGTTAATTCACATAATATTATTAAAGCATTGTTTGTCTAAGGAACACGAGTCCACGGTGTCCTGATGGATGCAGAACGTGTTCCTGGAGAACATCAGGTCAGTGTCACTTAGTTTCTGGCACTCCTGACCTGACCACCCAATTGCTCTCCTCTCCACCCCTGCCCCTGCTGACCCCTCCCCCCCCAACACACACAACTGTCCCCAGCTCCTAACTTCCCTTCACAAATTCTTGAAGGAAAACAGCTTCACCCTTCACCCTCCCGCCCTCCCTCCCTCCCTTCTTTCCCTCCCAAATGGTTCTTGCTCTACTTTCATTTCTTCAATGTGGCAATGTGGCCTGTTTTCTCAAACACTAAGAATCCCTCTGCCTTCTGAGTCATTCTTAGGTTCAGAAGCTCTCTCTTTTTTCCTCTAGTTTCCCCAGCTATAAGCCTCCAATACCACTACCCTTTTCCATACTTCTTAGCTTTGAAAACCAGCTTTGTCATACTTATGGTAATTTTTGAGATGTCTTAAACAATTTTTAAAACAACCAACCCTTCCTAGTTTTCCTTTGCTGGCTTTCCAGGCTGAATGGGAAGGGAAAAAGGTCAGCGATTAGCTGCTTCTACCCTCTGGGACTTGAGAGTTTGTCATTCCCTCCATTTCAAGCACGTTGCTTCCCCATCCACACTGGTGGTAGCAAACAGGTTTTATCTGCTTTGTTTCTCAAGCATTTCTTTAACTTGTCACAGTCTTCTCTGGCTCTCTTTTCTCTGACAATGTTTTGTAGAGTTGGGATATGCATATGGGATATGTCATGCATATCCCAATTATTAAAGATAAAGGATACTTAACTACCATCTACTGAACCCCAGTATAGACTGTTTTCCCAGTCATAGTAAATAACCTCTAATTCTTCCCAGGTTCTCAATGAGACTGAGAATATGAAATTGCTAACTTCTTTACTATTAGTGACTATAGGTTAAAACTATACAGTCTTACTCAAATATCTTTGGTGAGATAATTCACATGCTTTAAGAAAACAGTACTTCCAAGGACGCAGTTATCTTACCTCTTAGTGCTTTCAAATTTTTTTTCTCACTACGATGATCAGCTTTTGAAAGAACTTACTCTTTCTTGAAGAAATGTTCAAATGCACAGCATCTTCCACAGGAGGGCAACAATGTAGGATGGATTTCAACACCTGTTTGTGTTGTGTGTGTCAGGGAGGTCAGTCTTGGTCACAAACATTTTCTATTTGCTCATTTAAACAAGTAAACAAATGACCCAAAATGGAGCCTGTGCTAACCCCAGCAAGACTTCATTTCTAATCTTAACCACAAATGCAGCCCTAATGGTCAGTGTGGAATTTTCTGGGCAGCACTTAATTCGATCACCTCTCTCATTCTCAAGGCTTATTTCCATGCCCTGTAGTAAGTTATCTAAACCTAAAATAATCCCCTCTTCTATTGCCCTCTTTCTACCCCTAAAACCTCTCAATTTGTACAGTTCTTTTCAGAGCATCTTTCTACTGGCTAGGCGGAATGCTACTGGATTTATGAATAGACTCATAAACCCAATTAGATCTTTAAATTTATTATTGAACAGTTTTCATTGTGAAAAATGTGCTTTTCCTTCCACACAAGCACCCCCGGACTGGGGTGAAAGAGGAGGGTGGACCCCCTGTTGTGTTTCTGACCAGGGGGTAGTCTCTGGGGTCCAGGTCCCCTTGAACATAGGCCTGGAAACAAAAGGGCATTTGCTCATGCTTCTGCCCAGTCCCCGGAGACTCAGCCCTTCTATGAAGAATCCCTGGGCTGCTGTATTTGCAGGCCAACAGGGGTGAGGGAAGGTGATAGTGGATGTGGTGAAGGGCAGTAGGTGGGTCAGTAGGGGTCACCCCCTCTGGTCTTCTCCAAATCCAATCAATCCTCACCAGAAACAACTAAATCGCTAATTCAGCGACTGATACACATAAAGATAGAGGGGAGGAAAAAGTAGTAAAGTCCAGAACAAAACGTACATTTCAGATCCATGGGACACAGGGCTGTGAGACAACCCATCTCAGAAATACAACCAACAAGGTTTCCACAGATGGGGATGGAATTTCTGGCTCAGAGATGCCTTCAGTGTGAGCTAAGCACCCTCCCATTGCATGTGGAGAGGAAAGCCACAGAGATGGGCAGCGGCCCCACTATGAACTGGACCAACCATCCGCCAGTGCCCATCCTGACCAAGAAACTTTTTACATGAACGTTGACTGGGAGAAACGCTCCCAATGTCAGAGACTGAACTGTAAAGCAAAGAAGAAGCAAAATGCGACAGAAGCTGGGAGGGAGAAGACCGCAAGTAAGAAGGGGGAGGCACTGAAAGGATACAAACAGGTATCTGTTTGTATCTGAACTGGTTACCTACAACAAAGATACACCTGGAAAACTAAGCACAGGCTGCTGTGTTCCAGGAAACACGTCCACACCTGGCAAAAGAACATTGTTCCAGGAAAGAAGAATACAATGGACTAAAAATTGACCAATAACTGGCAGTGAAAGAAGAGATGGAGAGATGGGGCCCCTGGGGGGGGTGGGGGAGGAGGAGGAAGGGGGAGCGGCAATAGAGGAAGGGGGAGGAACATCAAAAAAATTAAATTTAAAAAAAGTGCTGTTGCTACACTGACCTTTCTAATAACTCTTCCTTATTAAAATAGCAATACCGCTCCCTAAATAAACCAAATACCTCTCCCTAAACCCCTCTCCCTAAATACCTCTCCTTAAGCACAAAATCTGGCATTATCCTCTACCAGGTTGACCAAGGACCCAGATATTATCAGAAAGCCTTTCCACCGCACCAGAACAGAGACTCCCGAACTATAAAAACCTCATGCACTTTCCTGTCAGTGCAACTCCCATTCTGGTTGAAGCAGGTTTTCCCCTCCACGGACCTTGTCCTTTATAAAAAGCCCACTTCCAAAGTTAGTTTTCCTCTGGCTTTTCTTTGTCATTTAATTTGCCCGCTTCAGCCTTTCCTCTTAGTTTCTAAGCTCTATCCTAACGTTTATCTCTATCATATTGTTTAAAAGTACTCCTTATTAACTTTTTAAAAAGCCTCATATCTTTACTCATTTAAAAACAACCAATTGAAGGCATTTGAGAAATTTGCTACAAATTTAAAAATTCTCACCTATATGAGGGAGATAGGGAAAACAAACAAAAGGACAAGTAAAACTTAAAACTGTCAGCAGAAGTGAAGCATAGAGCAAGGGAGGGGGAGAAAGGGAGGAATGGCCACAAGAGATTAAGATGATCATTCGGAGACTCGGTGATGGGAGAACCTTGGGGTTTACAAAGATGCAAAATACATACAAATGCGTGTGCAATTAATTAAAAAGATAAAATTTAAAAAATTGCACTCCACAAGAAAAAGATGAGTCTACCAAGGATTTGATGCTTCCAAATATGACTTTACATGAAGGAAAATATGCAGCCCAGGGCCCATGCTGGAGAGGTGTGGGGTATGTAGGGTATGTGAAAGTCTTACTAAGGAAGTTACCAACTACCAGAAAGAGGAGGTGCCTGGGACAAGTAAATTATAGCACTTTCTTTTTTAAGTTTCAGGAACCCTCCTCCCCCAAGTAATTCAAGTTGGGTGCTATTTCCAAAACCTGCTAACAGGAGAGTTACCCAGCAGGTCTGGCCAAGGAGAGAAGAGCACATAGAACTCTTACAAGTACTGCAGACCACCTTTGCCTTTTACCAAATATCCAGCTTTCTTCTGGGCCCCATGCACCTAGCTAGTTCTGTCCCTGGGATCCCACTCAACACTGGCCTCACCAGGTTGCCTTGGAGCAAGAGATTCAGTGTCACACATTTGTGGCTGTGAACTTCTAACTGAGCCTTAGACTATTCTCATCCCACTATGATGATATCCACAGAAATCAGCATTTAATTCTTCTTCTGCAAACTTTGAATACACATCAGGTGCTCGGGTAAGGAGGGAGGGAAGAGAGCAGAGAGTTTGGGTCAAACAAATCGACAACTCCCCGCTTTCCAGGTCCCCAGGGTCTACTAGAGCAGAGATATATTGGAATGAAAAGCAAAAAATAACACCAACAAGAATGAAGTCAATGAAATAATACTGCAAAGTGCTTTAGGGATTCAAAGCAGAAAACAATTCATTCCAAAATGAGGGGGAGAGGGAAGAGGAGAGTAATTTTTCACAGCCCAGAAAGGGAGTTGGCATTTTGGCTGAGGGATCAATCCTGAAACATGGGCTGTTTTTAGAGACCATTTAGCTGTCTGGAGAGACTATAGGGGAAATTCAATGATTTGGTGGGGAATTGAGATGAATGTAGTACTCTTAAATCAAATCCTACCGTGGGGAGGAGGAGGGAGCAGGAGGAATGGTCCCTAGAATTCTTGTTTTATGTGTTAGGCAAATAAAAGTATCTTTAAAGAATGACTTAAAATGACTTGTCTGGCCAGTGAAATCTTTGGAATGGCAGGGGGGGATTAAAGGTGATAATAGCAATATTTATCAGAGTAATAGCTATGACTATTATTTTACCAAACTGAAAGTCATTTAGGACTTATCCAGCTAAAGGAACTTGAAAGAGCATCTTATCCAGCTCACTTATTACACAGAAGAGGAAATTGATGCCCAGAGAAAAATATCTCAAATCCACAGTTAGTTAGGGGCCAAGTAGGGTTGGAACACAGATTTTTTCATTTCTAAACCAATCACCTTGCACTCAAATGTGTCCATCTGAATCCTTCCCTGCTGTTTTTCAAGGAAAGAAAAACAGTGGTGGAGTTCAGGAGGTTTGCCTGAAGTCCCAAGTTCCAGCAGGGTAGCTCAGATGGAATGTACTGGAACAACACAGTACAGCAGAGACATCGTGTCAGCACTCTTCTATAACCATTCTTATCAAAATCAAACCCATCCATGAGATAGAAACTGTGGTAACTAAAGGGCAAGCAAGCAAACTTCTCCCATCACAACCTGGGCAAGAAATATTAATGCTGCAAGTAGTTCTGCTTTGTCTCAACTGCCACCCAGCCTAACCACACACTAGTCAGGCTGCAGAGAGCTCTCTTGCTTCACCAAAGCCTCAGCTGCAATCTGGTTTAAATTAGACATTTCTTGCCTGAGTTGAACAAATCACTTAGGTTATATGCTGACAAAAAAAGGAACAGTCTGCATGCTTGGAAAGCTTAGGGGGAATTAAATTATGTGCTGTCACTTCAGAGTTGTTCTTCTGTCCTCTCTCCCACCACCTCTCAATTGCCTGCAGGAGTCCTGGAGCCTTGCGTGCAAACGGAGCTGTAACCCAAGGCTTAACATAAACTTCAGGCTCTCGGGTCATTGGGAAATAACAGGTATATCCGGTTGGGCCTTTTGTGCTTGTCTGCACGCAAATTAAAAGCTCCTGCAAAGCTGAACTCTTGTCCACGGTCTCCCCTGGCTGGGGAAAAGGGAGGATACCTTGGAAGAGATTTCTCACACAATCTCCCTGTTTATTTTTCTAGGGAATGAAGGACAGTGCTTGCTTGTGAGAAGTTCACACCACTGGGAGGCTGAGTTCAGAAGGGGTGGGAGGTAAAGGTGTCTTCCTGTCAGATGGTCTGCTGGGGTGCAGGGCTCCCAAGAACTCCATGTAAGAGCTTTGAAAGAGTGTGGTTCTGTGGACCTTCAGGGGTGGGAGTGGAGACTGGAGCGTCACTGCTAGCCCTTCCTGGCTGCTGTGACAGTGGCAAGGTAGTACATAGGTGCAGAGCTGGCTGGAAACAAGGAACAATGCTCCTGAGCTCCCCGCCCCTCTGTCTTGTGATAGCCCCCCAAAATTCAGTTCTGAAGCCTCTAGGAATGGTCAATCTTTCCCCATGCTTTGTTCAATGAGAAGCATCAATGTTCATGCCTCTTGTTCTTGACCTGTACAACTTTCTCCAGCATTTCACTGTCTGGTATGGTTGGAAAAGCCTTTGGAGGTTGGTAGACCTACACTCCAATTTTGGCTCAGTTGCCACAGAAGCTGTATGACCTTGGTTGATAACTCCAACTCCCTCTACTTTGTCTGCAGAAAGGATTATATTAAGAGTTACCTCAAAGTTGTGAAGGATTAATGAAATGATTTATGTCAAGTACTTAGCATACTGTCTGGCTCAAAATGCTCAATAAATGATAGTTCTTATATTATTAGCAGTATATTATTTTTGCCAGCTTTGCTGTGATCCGCAGACATGCCATGTAGATTGGCATCAAGATGCTCTCCTGCCTCCACATCTGAGCAGGTTGTCGCTTCCTTTGAGCCATCTACTCTTAGACACTGAACTCAGCCACTGGCTGGGCTCTGGACAGCAGAGATTCGGGTACCACTCTCTCTCTTCTGGGTGCTGCTTGGGGGTTAAAATTATCACCTGGCCTTACCGCACATGAAACTGGCACCTCTGCCAAGGCCCAGCAGGGTTCCAGTTCTGTTCGAATGCATTCTCACTCCAGGGTTTTCCCTTGAGTCCACCCCACTCCTACCAACTTCCTATGCCAATCACAGCCCTTTAGATACTTCTTAGATGGAGAGACACAAGGAAAAGTCCCTCTGGAGCTTAAATAGTAGTTTAGGAGCTCTTGGAGTTGGGGGCTGGGGATGGGGAAGGCAGTGGTCCCTGAGATACTTTCAGGGGGGTCCATGAGGTTAAAACTCTGGTCATTAGATATTCTTTGCCTTTCTCAGTTTCCTTCTTGCCCAAGTTTATGAGGGCTTTTCAGGGACTCCATGATATTACTACAGATTGAATGCAGTCAGATGTGAGTATTCGGCTGTCTTCTGTTAAGTCAGGAATTAAAGAGATATGTAATGTCAAGCAAGGTCAATTTTACTATTTTTGGTTTTGGGAAATATAGCTCTTTTCCAGAAAATACGCTATTTATGTTTACATGTATTTGGTTTACTATTCCTACTGAATAAATATTTTAAATTTTGTTCAGTTTTCATTTCTAAAATTTAGAACTATCAATAGGTAGCACTTTAACAATAGTTCTTTGGGCTCTGCAGTCATTTTAAAAAGAGCCTGAAAACAAAACATTTGAGAAGCATTGAGCTAAGATTTTGGCATTGGGGTCTATGAAATCATCGCTTTGCTCATTTACTTCTAAATAAAAGTATTACTTCTGGGGATTGGAATAGTGTGAATTTTATAGTAATTTCAACATAATGGATTTGATTGTAGCAGAGCTAGTCATGAAACCCATGTGGAGCTTGCCTTCCAACTCTCTACATGTTCCAGCCACCGTTTTAAAGGAAAATTTTCTAAATCCTCTCAAGATTGGATTGTAAATTACAGAGATTTAGTCATGCTGGGCAGATACCACTGGGAGGGGAGAGAGTTTGGATTGTGTTCATCACTGGGAACTAAGAAGTCTTTGCCTGTGGGGTCCTCTGTCATGGGGGCCTCAGCTCTCCTGTCCAGGGTCAGGGTGGAGGTTGCCCAGATCTTTAACAGTCATTATGGGGCCAGAGAAGTTTGCACTTGGTTTATGTAGTGTGAGAAGGAAGGGGCTCCTGTGAGGTTTGTAATGATTAAAAAATAAATTAGTGAGTTTTGCTGGTGTGTTATGAATGGGCTTTAGAGCCTTGCAGACCTGAGTTCAGTTCTTGCCCCATCACTTGCAGTTCTCAACTGTGACTTCTGGCAGAGCTCACTCATTCTGAATTTTAAAACCCTTCTATATAAAGTAGGCTAAGAATATCAACAAGATTAGGATGATTGGGAGAAGTAACAAAACAGTATATGTAAAACGGATTAAAGTGCCTTGCAGATAAAGTTAGCTCCTTTTCCCTCTCTGTCCCTACTTGATTTGAGAAGGTAGGCACCCTGAGAGAATAATGGAGCAGAAGCCACCCACCAGGTCTTATGATAGCAATACCAGAGATGAGGATCACCCTTACAATTAGCAGCACAGTGCTTTGCATATCATTCTTAAAATTGTTGGGGTGTTTGTTCCTTTATAAATTAAATCATATATGTGCCTTGGTTATCACCTTTCTGATCTGCCACTGGAAGCCTCAGGTGTTGTGTCAGAGACCAGCAATAAAAGAAAACAGAAAGGAGAGTCCTTGCTAGTCCAGCCTCCCTTAGGAATCCTTGTTGGGGGAGTGATTTCCATTTCATTCAAAAGCCCCAGGCATTCGGTGGGGTGTGGAACTGGCCACAGGAACTCAGGTTGCACCCTTACCATTCTGGAAGCTTTAAAATAGTGAATGAAGAGCAAGGTCCCAGTCAGGGTGCACTGAATAAGCAAAGACTCAGAAACTGACACTTCCTTCCTTCCTTCCTTCAGCATTTAAACCCTGAAATGAATGAGTTGCTAGGCACTGACTCAGCACAATGAGCAACAGGAAAAAATGAAGCTTAGTTACCACCAAAATACAGATAATTGAATCTAACTTTTCATTTTGGATAGGGGAGCATTCTGGATAAGTTCTTTACTGCCATTTAAGAAAGAAGTGTGGAGAACCTTCCTGCCCTGCATTCTGAAACAGGCTCCTGAAATGGCCCTGATCTTCCAGCGCAGCCATATGTGCCAGGAAGTCCCAGCTCTTAGACCACAGTACACTTTCACCCAGTGTGGGATGTAAGGAAAGAGGACTGCATTTCTGGAAACTGGAAAACATTGCTTCATGCATACAAACCACTGGGAACTCCCGTAGCAGCAATGGCAATGCCTGAAGTTCTCTCCCATCTACACTGGGGCAAGTGGTGTTTTCTCAATGGTCTCTGGCAGAGACTTGCAGAAGTGTTGTCCTGGGGCTTCAGGACTGCTGGGCTGCAAAGTGTTCATAAAAGTCATGGAGAGGCTAGCCAAAAAAACCTACCTTGAAGGAAGGAACCCAGCGTGCTCTTGCCCAGGTTCTTCTGGCATCCTCCTGCCTCTGTGCTAAGGGGTCTGGAGTAGAGAACGTCCTGATGAGGTGAAATGAGGTGAGGAAGACTTCTCTGTCACCACCTGGGAGTTGGAAGAAAACGTAAATTGGCTATTGGTGCTGAGACCTTTAGCCCAGAGCAGATGGGTCTGAGGCCAGCTTTTTCAAGGCAGCAACAAAGGCCTCCCACAGAATAACGATCAGCACTGCTCCGGTCTGATACCCCTCTGTGTGTCAGGATTGTTCTACAAGTGCTACATTTGTTAGTTTACATAGGTTTATCACAACTCTATGAAACAGGTGTTGGTATCACCTCCTGATGATATCTGAATGTAGGCAGGACCCAGAGAGTGATTTGCAGCAACGGAAGTCTCAACTCTGAGTGGGAAGGCTGGATTTGGCCCTTGGCTGGCTCTGGAGTGGGACTATTGACCATTCAAAGTCCCACCTCAGAAGGCAAAGGGTGGGTGATTCTGTTATTTTTTAGGTTTTTAAGCTTTTAGGGTCCTACAGGTCAGTGATGGCATTTAGGACTGGGAGCCCTCACACACACACAGATCACATCCTTGTCCTTGTGAAGTCCAAAACCTTGTGTGGCTCTGAAGTGACAGGACACGAGTAAGGGCTTGGGAATAGCAGTAGTAATGACTGACTTTTACTAAGAGCTCACTCTTTGCCATTGATCATAGTAACTGGTTTCCTCACAACTCCCCTTTAAGGTTGGGATATTATTATCCCTCTTGAACACATGAGGAAACTCAAACTCAGAAGTGTTAACTAACATGATCATGGTCAGTTCTTATAGATAACACAGTCTTACACCCAGGAGTATCTTCCCCAGAAGTCATGCTCCTAATTATGGCAGCAGCTGGCTTTCTTCTCTTTAATCTCCTCTGCAGAATTAGTCAGGCCTGAAGGGATTTGGGCCTGTGCCCAGAGACCTGAAAAGAGTTGTCATCATCTCAGGAGATACCCAGAGTCCGTCTGTGATGTCCTCCTTAGGGATGTGGAGGTCTGGAATTTCCCCTCTAATATCTTACCAGCTTTCCTCTGGGGCTCTCCCTCATCTGTCAAGAAGAGAGGCTTAACAAACAAGCATCTATATTCTTGCAAGTAAGGGATAAATGTGAAAGAGAAGTCATGGTTTTGGGGTTTTTTGTTTTCTTTCTGCATTTACAAAGATAAATTATAGCAACATTTCTTTATAGAAATAAATGTAATTTGGCATATATTCCCTGGTACAAAACCCACATTCCTGGGGATGAAAATTGGTTCACCTTTCAAATGACAATGAAGTGATTTTACATCTTTCAAATACCTATTCCCTCACCCAAGCATCTCTACTGTGAACACTTGGGAATGTGTGTGGAGTCACACAGAAAAGTGAAGGCACTGTGGTGAGTGTGTCACAGTGAGTTGGAGACAACACAAATGGCCATCTGAAAGAAATGATGAAATAAAGTAGCTACATTTACACTGTATGATAGGTTAAAAGCATGAGGTAGAACTACACTTTCTATTGAGGTCATCAACATAAGTTAAAAAAAAGTCACTGAAGAGTAAATATATATGATCTCATTGTATTCAAATGTGTATATATGTACAGACATATATACATAGCTCTCATGATTAACATCAGAAAGAGTGACAGTATATATTTTTTCCATTTTACTGTGTATTCTTATACACTGACTAAAGCTTTTGTAATGAATCTATTATGTATTATTTGTGTCTTTTAAATCTATTTTTCTGGTGAAGCAAATAAAATGTAGTATATAAACTACATATAACATATAGTATATATATTTATTACACAAATAGATGTATATGTAAACAGAATATCACGCAGTTAGAAACATACATGTAATGCAGTTATTACATATACCTTTATATGTAATTACATTAAGTCATGTAAGATACACAAGGCATTGTATTGATAAAGAAATATACAATATCATGTAACATAAAGTCATGCAAACCACAGTCCAAAGTTTTTAGCCTGGAAGTGGCCCAAAGTGGGCTTGTGGTCACTGACCACTAGATGTGCTTTCCTCAAATTGTTTCCTGCTCCTGCTCTGGTCTCTGACCCTCAGGGCTAGCAAGAGTATCAGTGTGACCTCCATGGGATGAAACACTGCCCTAAAATCACAAGTGCAGTTAAAGACTCAGGATGGTCTAAGTCATATAAACGATAAAGATTTTAGTTGGCCTATTACTTAATATGGGCATAGTAGGATGTAGTAATTTCCAAATAGTCCCCAAACTTGACATGCTTGAGAGGAAACTCTATGGCTGATGGAAGTACCCGTGTCCTCTGGGCTGGACAGGAGGCCGCCTTTGGGGTACTGTGCTCAGTTTCAAGCACATACTAAAAGCTGCATTGTCTAGAAGGCCCGAGATAAGCCAATGGTTGAAGGGACGGAAGTGTTTTTGGGTGGGCACATGACTCAGAGGTAACGCAATGGCCTCCCTCACCCATGTGAGGGGCTGGTCTTCGGAAGGGATGTAAGCTTTGGTTGGTGTCATTCTAGAGGGTGCTTCTTGGTTCAGCAGAAGATAAGAAGGTTTATTCCAAGTTTTTTCTTAATACTGGGAAGAACCGTCTGCTAGAGTTTTCTTAACCAGAGCAATCCAACAATGACACAGGTCTTGGCTGAGAAACAACTTTAATGGTTGGATGGGAAAATCCTCTTGGGTGCTGGTGGTCAAAGAGTTGATGGGCGAATTTCCAGCCCCTGTATTCAATTTTGAAAATGTCATGGGAGGAAAAACACATCAATTATTTAACATCAATTATTTTTGCAAACCCTCGATGTGACTGTAGGTTTTTACATGTTTTTGTCCCTTAGTGGAAGAAGAAG
This sequence comes from Uropsilus gracilis, assembly GCA_004024945.1. Taxonomy (NCBI): domain Eukaryota; kingdom Metazoa; phylum Chordata; class Mammalia; order Eulipotyphla; family Talpidae; genus Uropsilus; species Uropsilus gracilis. Next base: position 6,733 of record PVHY01003630.1, on the reverse strand, counting down.
AAAGCCTATGAGGGAACACAGATCTAACAGTAAAAGCCAAGAGGTTTATGGAAACAAAGACTAGAATATGGATCCTCAACCAATAATCCCAAATATGCATGCCCCTGGGAGATGTTGTCATTTCGCAGAACCCAATTGTACATTTTTTGCTGATGGTGGTTTGTAATTATTGCTTTCTGTGTTTTCTCAGTAACCTGGTAAATGTTTATTTTCAGGAAATCAAGATGGAAAAGAATATACCTCACCTAAAATATTCTGTACTTGATCATAGATTTAGGAAAGTGAAGTTTCTCTCTGCTGATAAAGCAGAGGGCAACAGGCTCCCAGTTCCACTATTAGGAAGGTGAGATTCAGGAACTGGATGGAATGGTAGTAGTGTTGGGGGGGGAGGGGGCGCAATTGCTGATACATATATTGTTAAGCTTGAAAATGGAGTTACCTTTCTGAAGCTTTAAAATTGCAAATTTCAAAGAGGACTGGTTTGGTACTTGTCATTAATATACCTGATTGACAGGGTGAGGAAGAAATGATTTTTTTTGTAATAATGTGCTATTCCCAGAAATGAAAGAAAATTGAGGATATAAAATAGAGTTGAGGACAAAGAAGGGGATTCAGTTATTTTGATCAGGGATTTTTGGAAGAATAAAAACAGGAGCCTAACTATATGGCTGAGGCCTGGGGCCTGTGACCTTCGGCCGGCCCAGGCTAGTAGTGTGTGTGCTAAAGGAATCTGAAGGGTTTGGAGATTTGAATTCCATGTTGGAGTTTGTCTTACTGTTTGATCCAAATGCTTTTGGAGAAGCTGTAAGCTAGGCCTGAGGGAATGAACTTTTCTGTTCCAGAATCTCAGAGCTAGTGGTTGGAATTTGCATAACAAAGGTGACTAGTCTGTGGAGGCATTCACCTGCAAGGGGTTAAAGCTTGAGTCTGCATTAGGGAAAGCAGGCAAATGATTTTTAGTAAAAAGTCAAAGAGCCTCTCTCTCTGTCTCTCTCTCTCTCTCTCTCTCTCTCTCTCTCTCTCTCTCTCTCTCTCTCTCTCTCTGTCTCTCTCTCTCTCTCTCTGATGTCCGATTTTAGTAGAAGTTCAGGGGAAAATGATCAAAAGAGACATAGACCTTGGTGTTTTCCCTCCCAATGGAATCATCAGCATCCTGAGTTAGTGTATGTGGGCCACTCCACAAATATTGAGCAGGAGGGACTCACATATATTGGCCAAGCGATTCTACAACATAGAACTAATCATTGAAGTTTTATGTCTGTATTTGGTATTTCAGTTTCTCTTTTCTTCTCGTTATATCTTCTCTCTTATTTTTTCATTCCTGCTTATTTGTCCTCTGCCCTACATTTTACTTTTCCATGAGAGAGAAAAGGTACGCAGGAGAAGGTGGAAAGAAAGGGAAAGGGAGGAGAAAAGAGATGGTGGCTGCTTGAAGAAAAAATGGGGAGGTGTCAAAGTGAATTCAGGTAAGAGATAAGAATGGAATATAACCTGGGCACCTAACGCAAACTTAAGACTGAAAATCTAACAGCAAGGTGCGCCTGGACCCAACAATGGAGTCCCTCACACAGAGAAAAGACACTAACATAGGAAAGAGACGAATGGACTCAGCACGGCTAATAAATAACAAAGAGTGGGGTGTGAGAGAATGGAGGGAGCACCTGAGGGAGGGGGAAAAATATATAACAGAGAGGTTGTAACCCAAAGAATAAAATAAAATTATTATATATATATATAAAATTATATATATATATATATATATATATATATATATATATATATATATATATATATATATATATATATATATATATATAAAGAAAGAAAGAAAAAGCAGCTGGGCACGGTGATGGGCGCTACCTGGGAGTCTGAGACTGGGCATTGCGAGTCCGTGGGATCGGGACTTCAGACAACATAGCAAGACCTAGTCTCAGAAAAAAAAATGAATTATACTTAAACTGTCACTCTGTATCCACCATCCAGGTAAAGAATAGAATCTTAACAGTAAAAAAAAAAAAAAAAAAAAAGAATGGATAAGCGTGGATCCGAGGCAGGGGAGAATGAAAGCAAGTGGAAAAGAAGAAATTAGGAAGAGTTGGTGGAAGAAAAAAAGGTATAGAAGGGAAGAAACTAAAAGAAGCAAGAAAAAGCAATTGGGGGACTATATCTGCTGGCTACATTCACAAAGTACAATAAACTTTAAGTAGATAATCTCCTGAAAACAAGGACAGAGTGAAATCAAGAACAGGCTATAATCACCATTATGAAGACAATATTTTCTTATGTTCATTTTTAAAGTTTTTAGCAACTTTTAATTGTAATACAATTTTAAATTTATAGACAATGAATATTTGTTTACCCAAATTCGTCAATTGTGAACATTATAGTATGTGTGTTTTACCAATGCCCTCTTCTTTCTCTCCCCTCTCCCTAGTCTTTTTTCCTTGAAACTTCTGAGAGTAAGTTGCAACTAGTGTTGATGTCTCTTTACATTTTAATTAGGTGTAAAAGTATTTCAGTGTAGAATGAGAATAATATAGGGGTAGCTCTATGACTTTCACTAATACTAGACTATGTGGAGAGAATGGAGTGCAACAATCAGGTTAGGAAAAGAGCTAAGAAACTTGTCTTAAACTGCACGAATTTAGCAAGTGACTGTCTTGTTCTTTAATTTACCTAGGTCAATAAAAGTAGAAAAATCTTCCAAGGTATTTCTGCCTGCCTTTTATATAGGATTGAGAAAGCATCAGTGGTATCAAAATATAAGTGGGGAGAGTGGAGGTGATTTTGGTAAGAAATGTCCCAAGTCCAATTGCCCCTCTAAGAAACCTCAATCCCACCTCCGCTTCATACAAAGGTAGAACATCCAGAGGACATTGTCAGCTTGCATTCTGCTTTGTGGACTCCAAAAACACATTTGGAAAATGACATCTTAACCTCTCTAAAATCAGGCTGTCTTACAACTGATGATGTAATTACCATTGACAGTCCCACCTTGCTTTATACTAATGAATAAAGTAATGATGCATCTTACAAATGATGATTCCTTACATTAGATGAAAGGATATTATTTTCCAGCTTTGTATGTCTTCATATGTGCATATCAGTAGGAAGGAGTAGAAGGAAGTCAGATGGGGCAGTTTTGGTATTACCTCCTAAGTATTACCTCTCACTTCACAGCACGTGTTGGCATAGCCTGCTGCTTCAGCCATGCTCTCTGGCCATGGTTGGTGCCCTTAGTTCTGTCTGTCCTTTCTCCCAGCAAGTTTCTGAATGCGGATTCCTTCCCACCCCACACAGCAAAAACTTGTTGGGGATTACTGCTGCTGCTCCATTCTCCTCATGCATGTGTGTGTGTGTGTATGTTTTGAGGGGGCTGGTAGGGCACAGTGTTTGCTTAGTCATAACATTGACAAAGAGATTATGCTAGAGAGAAATCCCCAAGAGAAAACCAACTTACAGCCTAATGATACACGGTTGAGCTTTTGGCTATTGACTTGAGGCACAAGGCATTGATTTAATTTATGAATAATAGTAGTAGTAGTAGTACTAACAGTAGTAGTAGTAGTAGTAGTAGTAGTAGTAGTAGTAGTAGTAGTAGTAGTAGAAATAGGTTCAGGCTATCCAGAAGAGAGTGACAGAAATGGATACATGTGGATCAATAAGGCTGTCACCTTTGGGATCCTGGCATGATCACCCCACCCTGTTCTCCTTTTTTTGACAGCAGACCTAGCCATTTGACCACAGGGACACGCTGATGCTGACTGGCACACTCAGTCCTTCCAGGAAAAGAGGTGTTCTCTTTTTCTTGGAGTGATTCATTTGAGACTGCCTCTGGCCAGGGACTTGTTAAGAGGACTTGGTAAACAAAGCCCAAGCAGAGACCAGCAAAGGCAGACACTGGGGAGAGCAGCATCCCCATCCTTCCATCCTTCAGTTACCATAGTCATCCTATGGTACCTTCCCTGCCACAAGTTTTTTTTAAACCTCTAAACTACCCCTCTGACTTTTGACATTTGTTTGCAGCAAACAATTTAAGTTTGGGGCTTGAGAGGGGTTTGAAAATCCCCATGTTTTGCATTGTTCAATGAAAAGTGATTGTTGGGCCTTAGATACAGGTTTTGGTGAAGATGTTGCAATGATGATTAAGATTTTGGGATGGACCTTACTAGAGAATGAAAGATACCCTAAGACAGCCCTGGGGTTACCCTAAGTTTCCACCAGGTACCAGCTGTACCCTCCAGCAGAGGTTCACACTTCAACGCCTGGGACAACCCCTAGGCCTGACACTTCTGAAAGGTTTATCCTCATCAGTAATTTGGGTTTATCACCCTTGATAATGCTGTATCTTTCTGACAGCATCTGCTCAACTGGTTCCACTGCTTTTCTAAGACTTGTCATAGCACAAGAGCTGAGTCCAAGATCCCCAGTTTGGATGGTATGCTCCAACTATTTGCTGTGGCAGGAGGGCATGCTTCTGTTTCAATTAAGAATTGCATGGCATTATTCAGGAATTGAACAGATCTTAAGAACAGTTGTGTTTTATACTGTTTCAGTTAGGAATTTACTTGGTTTAAAGACAACCAATTCAGATTCTGGTAGACACTGTGATAAAGACTTTCAGGAATGTTGATAGCTCAGAATTGCCATTAGCCCACAGACAATTCCCATCAACTAAATTAAACCTAGTGAGAGACTGATGTGTGCAGCAGTCTTGAATTATTAGGCATGGGTCTTGCTTAAAAGCTGGGTATGGTCAGGTTGTTATGACACTCATTTCAAAGGATTGTAGGCCAACACAGCTCTGGCAAACCAATGATTACTTACCCAGTTGCTTACAAGCTAATTTCATCAGGGATCAGAGTACTCCATCATGGTGTGTGAAATCATTTCCAGAGAATCTTTCAAAAGCTACTGAATAGAAACTATTTTATTAAAAGTCAGATCAGATGTTTTATTGTTGCTTTTAGTGTCTCAAGAAGTAGACTCTTTTCTAAGGTCTTTAAAATTTAACCAGTTTTTTTTTTCCAGCTATAAAGCACAATCCTCGTTCAGAACTTTAAACTGCAAAAGTTAAGCATACTATTTCTCCTGCGAACCTGTTAGCAAAACAACTTTCCAAAGTTATTCCACCAACTTTTTAAAAGGTAGGTAGGAAAGAAGGCATTTATGCCTTTGAACTGAGTACTTCCTTCCACATAAACTCATGATGGATCTGGGTGCGACCCTGGTTCCGCCTCTTGATTGCTGTGTGATCTCAGGTAAGTCATACATCCTCTCTGAACCCACTTCCTCCACTGTAAGTGGGAAGCAAGAGAGATTCAAATTTACAGCACAGCCTGGGCATAGCTCAAAACACAGGGCTGTCATGTGGTAAACACTCAACTTTCATATTTACACTTGATGACCCCGGAGGCCCAGAGGTAGTTTCCACCTGGTTAACTAGGATCCATCACATCTTTCACCCGGGCTCGCCCTTTCCCTAACCTTGCAGAGAACCTTTTCTTTTGAAAAAAAAAACTTTGCTTTGGGGGAAGGGGTGGATGCAACTGGCCAGGAGGTTACCCCGACCCGAGCGCCTCTGGTTTTGCAGCTGAAGGAAGCGCCCAGTCCCCAGCGCACTCGCTCACACAGCCAGCGCGCGCTTGAGAGCCCGAGATTCGGAGGGTGTGGCTGTGCGTGCGCCGCTGAGGGTGGTGGCGGCCCGCACCCGCCCTTGGCCCCCGCCCCCGCCGCCGCCTCGGCCTGTCAGGTGCCGTGAGAAGTGCCAAGGGATATGACTAGAGCCGACTTTTCAGAAGCGGTGCACGCAAGGCAACAGCTCCGCACGCAAGGGGGAGGTAACAGCAGGAGAAACTCTTCAACCCGCTGAAGTCGCAAGCGCCGCAGATTTGTCTACTCCGCCTCAAGCCCCTCCAGGGATCTCCAGCGCGCCCTCCCTCCCCTCCTCTTTGCTTCCCCTCCCCCCCCTCCGCCCCCCGGTTCTTTCTAGCTAGGCTCCCGACTGCGCGGGGCACCGCGGTCGGCGCGCCTTAGCCGTCCCGTGCGCAGCGCCGCCTGGAGGTTTCTCTGCTCAGGAACGTTCCTCCCCGCCGCCTTTGAGCGCAGGACCATCCGCTCCGCGCGGCTGGAGAGCAGCGTGTCGGGGATTCTGCATCTGGCTGCAAGAGGTGGAAGGGAAACTTGGCGCGCCGAAGCCCCACCTCGGAGGGACCGATTTGTTTGCCAAAACGTTAAGATTAAATAAAATCAAATTAGGGAGGCTGCCGCTACCACAAATTGAGCTTTTTTGTTGTTGTTGTTTTTCAACTGACAGATTTCCTTACCCTGCCGGGCGCCCAAGGATTCCTAGCGGTACTCTCTGGAGAAACGACGCTCGAGTTCCTGAGGCAAGTGGCGCGCTGATGCCCAGACGCGCGGCCGCCCAGAGCGCAGCGGAACCGGCGAGTCTGTCCCGGGCGCGCTCCTGAGGTACCGCCGGGATTGTTGATGTGCGCACCACCGCTTCTAGTAAAGCGCCAGCTACTGCACCAAGGCTGTCGGGCAGGTCCAGGGTCCACCCCGCACGACCACCCTCAGAGTCTCGTTACCCCCCCCAACCCTCCCCGCCCCGCCCCTCGACAGGTTGCACCGCCTCCCAGCAGAACATTAAAAACCGGAGAAGAGGAATGGCGCGTCCCCGCTCTCTGGAGTGGCTGTGCAACCCCGCCGCACCTCTGCAACGCCAGCTGTC